>JANEHU010003085.1:0-75168 GCA_027563435.1 Nasonovia ribisnigri | reverse complement strand
TACTAATACGTTCGTACTGGCATGTCCTCGAAAACTGGGCAGTAGGGTAGGTACACATTTTTAATGAAATTACCCATATTACCTCATTCATATTTTTGAATTCTGTTTGCGGCACATGAAACTAGACTATTGGATCATCAATTTCCTGCAGACATGATTCTAAAATATGTATAGAGTACTGAGTAATGTAGGTAACTGAGTTATGAAACCCAGTGTTCGCGGACACGGCACCTATAACTTAATCTTTATTGTATATGACAAGTTTTCTAAAAAAAATTATTAGTTATGGCCTATGGATAATGAGCATTAATTGATCAATATTAAACAATACAATATCTAATACATAAATCATATAACTATAATATGGATTACCTTGTATTCATTTTTCCTGTGTTATATATATAATAAAAAGTGTAAATTTGAATTAAAAAAACCGAAATTTTTCAAAATAATGATATAATTATTTCAAGGTTATTTTTTTCTTATTTGTAAATATGGCAAATCCCTTGCTGCATCATTCTTTTATAAATCAAAACTATATTACGAGAGTCGATCTTGTTGAAAGTGGTCATAATATTGTAAATATATAAATTAATAAATTATACATTTTTCTTTGCGTTAAAATTAAATGTCATACCTTAGATATACCCTTATCCGTGTTTTTTGAACTTTTAAAGAATAACATTGAAAAAAAAACCGATAAATTTATAAAAACATATTATCATTATAATCCTAGCTGTGTTAAAAATGTAGAGATTGTTTATGATTAATTACTAAATTTGTATTGGGCTCGTCCCGTTTCATAATGACAAATAAATAAATAAAATATTTAGTACCTAAATATACTTTATAACATATGTTTTTATAAATATATTTAATATCTATGTATAATAATATTAATGGTAGTGCTCTATTAAAATACTAATTAATTATACTTTATAACATATGTTTTTATAAATATATTTAATATCTATGTATAATAATATTAATGGTAGTGCTCTATTAAAATACTAATTAATTACGTACATGGATTTCATATAGTAACATTACTATGTTTAAACAAATATTATACATATCTACAAATTATATTTTATTTCGTAATATATAGAGGGTAATGGATATACTGGAAGAATATAATAATTGAAAATTCATGTACATATACCGAAAGATGTAAGTTGTAATTTTCTAATAATTCCACTTTTTTCATATCCATTTATATTAATATGTATTTTTAACAGAAAGAGATGTTCTTGCAGTCTATGGTCTTGTACTATGGTTATATTTATACAGTTATAAAAAAATCTAGTTTATTTCGTGAACTTAACACAAAACTTATCTAGGTACTCATAATTTTCAATAGCGATTATTACTGAGGTTAAATAATTAATATTAATCAATACATAATATTGTTTTATAAAATTCTATTATTATTTTGCCATAGGGCCGTCACGGAAAAGGATCTATATTCGTTTGGGCATCTGGTAATGGTGGACGACATACTGATTCTTGCAATTGTGACGGATACACAAACAGTATTTTTACATTGTCAATATCCAGCGCCACACAAGGAGGGTGAGTTCACAGAATCAAAACTTAACTTACATTAAACTGATAGAATATTAAATATTATAGTTTACGGTATTTAGTTAATTATACAGTTGTATTTATTATGAATTATGATGAATTAATGCAATCAGTATTAATTTGTATATGACGGAAGAAAAAATATTTTAGGTAATTATAGGTACCTACTTGATTTAATCATTGTGTTTTTATTCTCGATATACTATTTACTGTCATTAAAAAAATATAAATTATTATAAAAAACTATACCTCTTAATTTCAATTGTAGTCGTAACCTATACTTAATTACAATACATTTATAATTATTACATTACTATACTTTGCTACCTACTCATCAATACCCACATTTAAGTATATTCATATAGTATATATATATTTAACACACACGTAATTCATGGACAGTTTTCATATATATTTAACACAATTTTGCTATACTATACTATACTATACTATAGTAATATGATTGATCATTTTAAATATTATTGTTTATTGGTAAATTAGCAAGGACCGCGTCAAATGTGTGGTGTAATACTCCACTCATCAAAAGTTTATAGTGGTTTCAACTACAAACATATAATGTAGAAAAAGGAAGGGCATTATAAAATATTAGAATTGTTGCAGCTTAAATTTCCCATAAAGAAAATTTTTAAAAAGTTTATACTTTTTGAAATAACGAGTGTTTGCTGTTATAAGAATCATCTTGAATATAAATATTATATTATATACCGAGTCGTTTGTTATTAATATTGAGCATCGTACATTCTACCATAATGGTTGATTTCCATTACTAAATTGATTAACTTTCATGCGTGATATTGTTTCATATACTGACTTTTTATAATATGTAATTTAATATTCACGATGTAATGCCATACGTTATAGATAGCGTCCATGAATAAATAAATGTATAAGAACAACGGTATTTGGTATGCATATAGAGTTGAAAGCAAAATAAACACAATCCACACTTACACAATTGTTATTAAAATTTGATAGTCATTGATATAAAGCGTTGAAAATATAATTATTTAATATTGCAATTCAAGGTTCAAGTAACAGTTAACTTTTCAGAACGTTAAACTTAATATTTTTTTTCTTAGAGTTAAAATTCAATATTAATGATCCGTTTCACAAGCAACAAGGTAATTAGTTCTTCCAATTAATTATGTTGTTGGTGGGACATAGTGGTAACGGTTTTGCGTTGAAAGCCATGAAACAAATATCATATATAAACAATAAAATATGTATAAAATACCTATAAATGTATTATTTTGAACATAAATAATGACTCCCGAAAACTGAATCAGACCGAATTTACTAGTATAATATTATATTACATGTACCTATCAATATTTTTATGACTTTATTAATTATTTATGAATTCGAAGGTGGCAACGCGTACCTACTCATATAGCTAAAATAAAAAGTAAATACAATTGAGTGCGAAACTTTTCAACGCGTAACGAGTTTTTGATTATGATACAATTGGGAATACATTTCTACATAATTTACATTTAAAAAAAATAAATAAAAACATAATAAGAGTAGCTTATAAAAACTGTGGTCTAAACAAAAATTAAACTCCCGTTAAAAAAGTGGTTGTTCAAAGAAATATGAATTCATGACCTACTGTTCCATAGATTTGAAAAAAATATGTTTTTTGAAGTAATTTTAAAACAAAGTTTATGAGTCCTTTAACTTGGTTTAGTTAACTGATTCATATAAAATGGAATAGCCTATCTAACATTTTAGTATAATATACCTACTTGAAACAAATGTCTTAAAAAAAATATCCGCATAAATTACACTTATTTTAAATAAGATATGTATCAAATCTCAAAAATATTTATGATTTATATAGATACTCCTTTTTTACAACGCCTGAATTAAAATTCAATATAATATATGGTTATTGAGAACCATCCAGTAATGTTTATCTCTTTGAATATTGTATTAATATTTTTATAAAAATCAGAAAAAACTTAAAATTATTCAAGGAAAAAAAAAATTAAAAATACTGAAGAAATGTAAAATATTTAACCAACTTATCGTTATTTCATTCCTTATACAATATCACCTTATCAAGGATACTGTTTCACATTGTAATAATCACCAACACTGTTATTTAAACATTTTTTTTTTCCAAAGCTCGATTCTAAAATAACTTATAAATATATATATATTTATTTAAACTAACGTGTTATAAACTATTCAATAACTATTCTTTTCATTTTCCCAATGACATAATTTTCAATATAAAAAGATTATTTCTGAATGATTAAAATATAAATACATTATCTACAATAAAACTCATTGGCTAGATATTTTAAAGTTAATTTAGAATCACATAGTGTTACATACTATTACATATTACATTCGGCATCTTTTAGGGAATGTCAGCTCATTTATGAAGAATTTTATTGTTAGTATTGAATAAAATTTAAATAATTTTTAATTAGTTTTTAGTTATTTTATTATTTAACGCAGCACTGGTATTTTGAACTTTGACAAGATTTTAAAACTTTAATCAAAACTAATTTTAAGTAAATCTAGAAACACACACAACTTCAGAGGCACATTGAAGTTCATTGTTAAAAAAGGGGGTCAAGTGGATGTCGCTCCGCTGTACAGTAGGCTACAAGTAGATCACTGTACTATAATGGATGGTATTAAATTTGAATTCAATGATATAATATCATTGTATACGAAAAACGATTCTGAGCGGAGGCGGTATGTCAGTCTAGGATATTTTAAATTATATTGACATTGTTATTTTACGGTAGCTGCTAAATTGAATTAATATTATTCATATTATTTAATTATTAACCTAAAATTATCAGTGATGCTTGAAAAATATTATAATATATACTTTTACTAGATAAAATTGATTTTAATATGTAATTTCGTCCAAATTTGAACTTAAAATGTCTGTAAAAAATAACTGTGTTTATATATTTTTTAGATTTTTTGTTTACAGTATGTACTATTTATTAGAATCTTTATTTTCAATTTTCAATCCTTAGTTATAAAAACTGACCATTTTATAATTGTTTAATTACAATGATTGATAATTTTCGAGATTTTGATGAATTTTGTCAAAATTTGAACTTTAAATGCTTATAAAAAAAATGTGTGCGTTTGTATTTTTAATATTTTTTAATTGCTATTGTAACAATATATCAGGAGTCTTTTATTAAATTTTCATTATTTTTGGCCAACAAATAAAAATGTATTGGTATTTATATAAGAAAAACTAAAAAAGATGAAAATTTAAATGATCCGTAAAAAGCTCAAAAACAGTTAAAACATATTCAAAATTAAATGGTGTATAGAAAATGCTTATATAAACATTCGGTGAAATTTTCATGCATCTACACTTATTAGTTTTTGAATTGCAACAAAATAAGAAAATCGCTACATGAGAAATCGAATAAATATCTAATCTTGTAAAAATTTGAACTTAAAATGCTCATAAAAATTTATTTTGACTTGCTTATAAACATTTTTTTATTGATAAAATTAGGCAAACTTATGTGGAATCTTGTCAAACTTGTCTTCTCATTTTCAAACCTTAGATTTAAAAAGAAAAATTTTAATGAGTTTCTAACTCAAAATAAATTGCACATTTTCGTCATTTTAACAATATTTTAACATGTAATATACAGGTAGCTCATAATGTTTTATAAACAAAGTTTTGTTGTAACAAAAATAATTTGTATAGAGTTGTATTATGATAAAATCCAAAAATCGTTTGATATAAATGTTTATATTATAATTATGAAAAGTTAAATGTTATGTTTTTTTTATCATGTTAAATTGTTCAAATTTCAACTATTATCGCTACTTTTTTATTTAACTATAATTTTAGTTTGTAGTATAAAATATTAAAAATGATTTACGCCACCATAAAAAACGTTGTCAATGTTCAATCTACGTTATAAGGTCCGAAATAAGCCTTTATAGTAACGGTACTGCATAACTTCTACAATTTATGGCTGTATTAATCTATAATTATTGTAAACCTTGTATAAGCTATGTTTATGAATGTGGTGTAGTTATTTAACAAATATTTGTCGGATTAGTTAGTTAATATAATATTATTTCTAGACAGTTGAAGTGCATTTTGTTTATGTATAAACAATTAGATAGGTGAAATATTATTTAATAACAAAACAACATTTAATTAATAATTAATAAATTATACATTATCAATTATTATTATCATTTGATATTAGAAAGACTATGTTAATGTGGTTGACTGTCGTAATTTAATATGACACATGACACATCCTGTAACAAAATAGTGCTTATAATTTATTTAACTATAATATTACATTTTTGTTCATTATTCTATCTGTGTGGATTATGTGTCGGGGGTAACTTTGTACAGAGTGATTCACAAAGCTTGCTCATCCCGATGTTTTCCTTTAATGATTTTAATCAAATTCTGATTTTTTAATATAGGTAGGTACTCACTTTTTATTCAAAATTTCAAATTTTTTTTTCTATTTAAGAAGTGTCTACTGATGATAATAACTTCTATTTTTCAAATGAGACCCCTCCCTTTTTTTTCTGTCAACTATTTAGTGAATACTTTTTTGAAAATTAATAGTTAAATGTTAATAGTTTCAAAGAAATGTAAGAAAATTATGGAATGGAAGGTGGAGTTTTTGTTGAGACAGTTGGGTATGAACTATAGGACATTATAGCCAGAATAGAGGTACTAGAAATGGTAATGAATTCTGATGTCTGGATTTTGAATTGACAGTTTGTGTCCTAAGTCCTTGCATATAGTGTGTACGTGTGTACATGTCCATGATTGTTGCTTATTTTTTGAGTTTTAGATTCTGAGCGTAGCAATAAATGTAATGTTTTTACAATGGTGTGTGTTTTTTTTCTGTCTGCTGACATACGAGTATCATCAATATTTTGGGGTAGTTAAAATCCTTGATTTTCGATATCTGCATCCAGAGTAGTGAATCTAGTTGATTCGAGGAATTCAAATTGAAAACTACAATTCATTTTCGAAAGCGTCGGAAACTAAAAAAAAAATAAGGAAAAATGAAAATTTTTACTCAAAACTAATTTTTGATAAAATCGATTTTTATTTTTTAGTTTAATTCAAAAACTAATAACTGTAACCACTTGAAATTCTTACAACATAGTTATATTATAATTTTCCATACATGTCAAAAATATTAAATAAATAATAAATAATACATACAAAATATTTTGACTCTTTTTGAGCTATTTATAGCCATGAGAATTTTTTGAATTTTGTACTGTGTTTCACTAAGTAAAAAAGCTTGTAAATTTTGTGCAAAGTATTTGGTAGGTGATTTGATAACAGTTTAAAAATATTAAAGATGCATATGCATGATTGTTATTTATATGCATTTAAAGTTAACATTTTAACAAAACTCATACAATACACGATTAAAGAAAAAATGGGAGTGAGCATACTTGGTGAATCATCCTGTAGATAACTATATTTACTAACAATTTATTAACTTATTACATAAAATATTAAAATGAGTTACAGTTATAGTTTAATTTAGCCTCTTTGTGGAATGAAAATTCGACACTACTATATATCTATTTTAAACATCGTTTTTTTTAATTGGTCTATAATTGTTCGAGAAATTACTTAAAACTGCCGAAAAATCAACACCATATAACACACAGAGACTTCTCTTTTCTTGAGTTCAAGAAAATCTTTTAAAATGCATGACTGCAAAATTTTAATTATAATAAAACACTGTCTAGTGGTGATAGGTGCCTTACGCACCCAATGTCTGTAATCTGTATCCTTTCGTACTTTCTTAAACTCAATATTCATTTTATCAGTTTTTTATTCGTTTTTTTTTTTATTGAAGATTGATTTTAGAGACCGCACCATTAAGTTTTATTACATAGTCATCACATTTTTCAGAACAAAAGGAGACTGCTTTTTCATTATCAGCTTTTATGTTACCAATATTTAAGTCATTATTCTCATAATCTTCATCATCACTAATAATCGTTTATCTTCTATTTTCTTTTTGGGACATTTTTCTTAATAATCACACTCTGTTCACAAGAAGTACATACTCCATCTATTCTTGAGATCTAACTACACTTTTATTATTACCTGCACGGTTTTGATAAGTACGTATATTCAGTATATTCTGTTCAGTGTACTATTTTGTATAAAGATTTTTTTGATTTTTCTCTGACAAAACATTTGAAACAATATACAACAATATTATATACTATACTGACGGAGACAAAGATGAACTGAAGTAGTAACCGCATTACAATTAAGTTTTTTATATTAGGTATAGGTATTCATTGCCTATTTCTGATAATATTATTTTATAGGTTACCTACTTGTTTTATACTTTTCAAGTTCCATATAACAAATCTGTTATATCAACATCGATGTTGGAAGGCATTCCATTGTTTTTTCATTATAACCAATAATTAATTTAAAACAATATAACAATAAGGAGATAATGCTTCTGTCAAAACTTAAAATTTAATTTGTTATAATCAATTTAAAATTTTCATTACGTTAAACTCATGTACTACTTCCTTACTGTATTCCATATTATGTATATTTATGAACGTGACGATTATTGTACAGTTAAATTATAAATTCTTTATATAATTCAAATATTGAATAACACGGGATAAGAATTAAGAACGGGAATACAAAAAATCAATAAGTGTTACCTAATATTACCTAGTATTACCTATACTTATTCATATGTACATAAAATATTTATTAAATATATATATATATATACATAATAATATAACTGTGTACATACAGCTTATAGATGGTCCTCCATTTCTTGTAAGCTAATATAAGCTGTTTATTATAATCTACAATTCACAGAACGTACTCTCTGGTATACTGGGTAAATTAATTATAGACTTAATATAATGTTTGAATGGATAAATATATATTTGATACTTACTGATTCAGTTAATCAGATTTCCTTATAGATAAATCAATTTTAATGACATTTATATTCATCAATTCGGATATAGTGAGGCATAACATGAAAAATAATTATATTACACGAATTTAATAAATAATGTCAATCTCAAGTGGTTTTATAATTTATATTAAATATATCACATTACCATATATTATAATAATATTTAGCGAAAATTACTAATCATATAATTTAATTATAAATTAAAAGTAAAACATCTTGACTAAATTATTGGTTTTTGGCTAAAATATATGACATTCTAAATGAAAGATACTACCTTTATATGTGTTATTGCTAGAGACCGGATTTAATTGATATTGCAACTTTTTTTGCAGTTAAGATAAACCAAATCTGATAAAATGTATAGTCGATATATACTTTGTGTGTTATGCCTATTTAATTTTTTAATGCAATTTTTTGCAGTTTTCCACGTTTTTGCAATTTTTTACGATTTTGTGTGTTTATATTAATAAAATATTTAACTTAGCTAAACTTATTGTATAAAAACGCTATTATGAGTTTATGACATACCGAGTTTTCGTTGTGAGTAGATAAACTGTGTTTAGGAAAAAAAGCTTTCCTTAAAGCACCATTGAGAATCAATAAATATAGAAAAGAAATGTCGAGTATACCTTTACCTCCCGAACCTATTATTACAAGGTGGGGAACATGGTTAAATGCTATTTTATGCAAATAATTTTGAAAAATTTGGAAATGTGATTGACAGTTTAAAGAAGATGCTATCAGTGTGGAAAAACTAAAACAGCTTGTACAAAATACAAGTAAAATGTGATTTAGTATTCATACAATTACACTTATCCGAGTTATCCATTAATCTTACAAACTTGGAAGCATCAAATATTGAACTACTTGAAAGTATAAATATGTTTAGAAAAATTGAAGATATCTTAACAAATATTCCTGGCCCAGATAGGAAAAAAACTAAAGACAAATTTATGTAGGTAATTGAACAAAATGATGGGTATAAAACTATTAAATCTTATAATAAAATCATGTCAGGTAAAAAAGATGTTACTTTATATATAACGCCTACATTATTGAATTGTTTTAAATATGCACCAATAACTAGTGTAGACGTAGAATGTAGTTTTTCTTTGTACAAACATATTTTAAGTAATAGAAGATTTAATTTTAATGAGCATAATTTGGAAATGTATATAATTATCAAATTTAATTCAAAAAAGTAACATTTATCTAATTTTTTATATGACTTGACATTTTATAGTACAATTTATTATGCAATTTTTACATATTTTAAGTAGGTAATAGAAGATTTAATTTTAATGAACATAATATTTTGGAAATGTATGTACGATAATTATCAACTTTAATTCAAAAAAGTAACATTTTTCTAATTTTTTTATATAACTTGAATTTTTATAGTGCAGTTTATTATGCAATTTTTACGTATGTTTTGGTGCAGTTAAACAATTTTAATATGCAATTATTTTGTGTTTTCAATGCAATTAAATCCAGTCTTTAGTTATTACTTACCATCATAATAATAACACACTATAGTCAATAGGTGTATTCGATTAGATACCTACGTTAGTAAAATGTAATTTGTATAATTTTTAATATTTACCTAACCTATAACGCATTTTATAAAAAAAAACCACGTTAGTGTAACATATGGCCTATTATAAAATCATTTGCTTTTAAAATACAATAAAGTTAAAAGAATTATATTTTTTTTTTTTACTACCACGAACCATGATATAATTTTACTTCCTAATCATAATATATACCTTCACCTTGCAATATGCCGATATATAGTTCATTATTACAATTTACAACGATCAATTTAAAAAAGTGAATTAATTCTTTATACGGAATTTATCAACATGAAAACATGAAACTCAATCATATAATAATAGTATTTATTATCGTTGTGTTCCCACTCAGCTGGCTGCATTATCATATTATAAAGTTTAAAGGAAAATATACTATTTAGGCCCCAATATTCTTTTTAGATATTTTAATTCTGAAGCTAGCTATATACAAGTACAATTTAAGATTATTACTATTATAGTAATTTATTTTAATATTAGTAATTATACGATGGATTAAATTAATTTTTGCCAAAATTGTTGTATTTATTATATTTATTCTATTATTAATATTTCATTATTATAATAACCAAACAATTAATAGTATATATGTATTTATATCATCTTATGTTTTTTCATTAACTTTTGAGTCAATACCGACTTACCGTAGAACGGTGTGAATAAGTTTGTGGTACAAATAAGCTCTAGATTTAAATAAATATAAATATTTTGAAATAATCATTATAAAATCAGTATAAAAAACATAATAATAAAATACTTAGAAGTTTCAAGTCATCAGGAATTATATTTTTGAATTTTCAACAAAAAAACCAAAATTGTTATTTTTCGTTTAAATGTGGACAAGTAAAAAATGTGCTTATATTTTAGAGTTATATTTTTCATTTTAAACTACTTTTGAGGAACATTAAATTAACTGTTCAAGCCATAACTATAATTATAAAAATCTTTATTTTTTATAAATATCTGAAATGTAGTCTAAATATTTTGAAATTTGTATTGAGTAGGCAGGTAAAAAAATGTTAATTTAGGTAACAGTGGAACTGCAAGCTAGGGGGCCACTATTGTTTGATATATTATATATAGGTATAATTTATTACTTAAATCAATAGTTATTAAAATAAACAAATTGAACATAATAATTTTAATATTATTGATCGATTTTCTTATGTTTTCTAATACTTTAGTTCTTTTTAATCACTTTTAAACTTTATAGCTTATTTTTTATTATATTTACTTACGTATTTTATTAGAAAAAAAATATATTAACCATAGATTATATATTGAAAACAGTGTTTATAAATATAAATATACGAAACATCATCTAAAGACTGAAGTATAAGTATCTAATAGACGGCCCTGTTCTGATCACTTTAAATGTATTATTATCTACAATACATATCAACAATGTTATTAGATTATAATTATGTTAATTTATGTAGATGCTATATAATAGCCAAGTTGTTAATGCCTAATAAAGACTAATAAAAAAAATTTGATAGCAAATAATAAAATCCATTGTACTTAATTCATCAGTTTTTTTTCTTACTCAGAGGTACATTTGAAATATAGATTTTAAACTATATTTTTCGTAATAAATCTTTTTGAAAAAACATAAATTAATCTTATCCAAACCTTAAGTGAACAAATAAGGATAAATGACTAATGCAAATAAGTATTTTTATTGAATTAATTAGAATGCATATTAATTACTGCAGTATATTATATTAAATTAAATAATTTGAGTGCTGTGAGGATGTTATTTAACTATTTAATTACCTTGTTAGTTCAAATAAATATTCTTTTATTATGATCTATGATTGAAAGTAGAAGACATTATCTTATTTTTAATGGAACTGTCTTGTCTGAAATGAAAAACTAGTGTTTTTTTATAACTCCGTGCAGTGGGCTGAAAAATCGGAAGAATAGGGATACAAATATTACATATGTGAAATTTTACAAGTAGAAAAATAAACAATATGGGGAAACTGATGTATTAAATCATTCTGTCACTTTGTTATAGTTGTTTATTACATATTATTATAATAATACTTAGAAATATAGAATCCTGTAAAGTATAAGGTTAAGGCAACTGTAAGTAACATTGAACAAACAAGCATAATTCTAAGTAACTTTATTTTAACTTATTATCTAATTGTTTAAAGTGCGAACGATTTTATCATCAGCTTAAATTATGAATAATGTAATATTCTGTGATATTATACTTCTGTGTGAACTCGTGTAACGACTTCAATTAAAAACGTTAAACCGTCTAAGAAATTAAGTAATTCCATTATGTCCGATGATTAATAATATAACTGAGCTGATATATCGCCGTGTAAATTAGTGGTACAAAATACAAAATATTAAAATATTGTCATCGTAATTTTTGTATAAAGATATCAAAACTGAAAACATTATAATATTTTGTACTCGTCAGACATGTGGACCCAAATGTTTTGAATGTGATTGAACATTTTATTTTTAAAAGTGCCCAGTACTCAGTAGTCAGAACTACAGCGCGAGTGCATCAATGTTAAATCTAAATTTATATACAATTTATCATCATTGGTTCTCCGTTGGGTTTAAGGACACATTGAAAAATGATTTGTATAGATGACGTTTCCTAAAATCAAAATTAAAACCAATTTGTAGGAATATATATATAATAATACTTTTATTGCAGAAAATACAAAGCATCTGTACCCACAGTGTATCAATAACTGCATTTTCATTATTAACTTCAAGATCGGCGTGTTTACCGTTCGACAACCAATAACCCAAAGTCCTAGCCGATAGCGAGCACGCGGAGGCGTGATGTCAGGCGGCGCGCTCGAAACGGCGACCAACAGTCGTGGGGTGTGGAGTGGTGGGTAGTTGGCAATACGATGAGGAAGTATAAATATACATATACATGTATACAGAGAGTAGTGCGTGAGTACGGCGCAGCATGTCGTCGTCGAAAATCTTCTTTTATTGTCGGAAACCCGGCAGGGGGTCAGAAACCGTTGAGAAAATCGAAAACTTCGAGCCAGCTACATGTACACAAAATGAATGTACGTATATAGTAAATACATTCGGAGTGTCACGTCCGGAGTTTCCTCGTGAAAGCCCGAGGCTTTTCAGCCCTTGAGCCACTGCAAAACTCGTCATGAGGATATTATAAGCTCGTGAAAGGTTTCGGACCAAGCATACTATTTCGCCGTGTACAATGTATAGGTACACGTAAGCTATGCATGTATATTGCACGTATATAATGTGTATATTATATTATGTAAGATATAATTTAAGCTAAAACTATTTTGTTGCATCTCGATCGATTCATTTCAAGTTTTTCCGGCCCATATTATTACTCCGTAACCGCCGCCTTTACCAGCCACCACACTGCGGAAATCGAGAGACAAAGTTACTTCGCGTATAACATATTAGTGATGTTGCATACGACTGGCTTATATGAGCAGGTATATGAATTACCTGCAAAACCGTCTAAAAGGTTAAAAATCGCCTCGACGGTGCCCCGCTTAGGAAAATCGACGTCCTCGAGCATAAACTTGTTTTCGCCTCCCTCCACCCCTCTCACACCGTTCACCAATAATTGATTGTTACAAGTTAATCTTTTACAGTGTAATAGAAATAAATACGGCTTAAAATTTAATTATAATTATAAACTGAATAAAGTATGTTTTTATCGTAAATACATAATACAAACATTCGATTACAACCTAGGTAGGTATGTACTATAATTACTATGTATATTTACCAGGGCACACTACACATTCATATGTAAGCCTTCATCTGTGTAGATTTAATAATAACAATTAATAATTATCTACTCATTTACAAGTTAGTTGGTTTTTTCGTGGATCATGTGTAAACAAATATATTTATATTGTATATTATATATATTTTTATGTTATTTATATATTGTAATATGTTTTTATACACATAATCAACAAAAATTGTATACAAGTAAATATTATTATTTTTTAAATCGAGGCAGGTATACACTTACCTAATTAATTCCTTACAAATACTTTCTAACGAATCGTAATAGTTTTATTATGTTATATCCTTTGCAAATCTTTGAAATAAATCTTTGTACTCATTACTATACTTATTGCAACTTCAGACTCCGTTCCTACATATAAAAAGGATAATTATTATAACATTTTTTTTCAATTTCTTCCGACGAGCATGATCTATGTTATTACCTTTTTCGAAACATAAACGACCGTTCACGACTATACCATTTAAAATAGTACCTAGTACCTACATTATATATTTATATGTTACCATGTTTAGGACAATTTCTATTGATGGAAATTCACAACTTATTCAATATTATATTTACATTTTTTCAATATAGAGTAAAAAGAAGTGTTTGTTTTTCTGGCACGCATTAAATCATATTGATTTGCCATCAATTAAAATATTGAAAATATAGGGCCACGGGTTCTTATAGACGGGGCACACTCATATTTTTACAAAACTAATGCGGTATAAGGCTCTCTTTGCACCAACCAATCACTTCTCGACGCGCCGTCGTATATCTTACCACGACAAGCTTGTCCGCCGGATTGGTCGATTCGTCGGTTCCGCGTTATAATATATTATATTACTGTGGAGAACGATTGGAGTGATTGGAGTGAGGTGCTTGCGTTTTATGTGCATACGTAGGTAATAGGTATACGTCAACGGAATAGGTATAAATGTAGAATAAGGAAGGAAATTGTTTTAAGCTAAAAGCGTTGGCATTTTACGATCAAACATTTTTTTTTTTACTATTGCAGGATTGATATATAAACTGTTTATCGGGATGGAAAACATGATATTCAGTACTCACCGATGGTGACGTCACTATAAAGAAGTACACGATTTAAATACAATAAACTAAATATAATAAAATAAAAAAATAAAAACCTTATCCGATGCAACAGTCTGCGGGAAAGCAGGCGGATTGATGATTTTAAACAAATATGTATATAATAAAGTGTAGACTTGTAGGTGTAGTTTTTTCATGTACAATAGAAAAACACTTAAAGTAATGATAAATCAAGTAAAAGTTACATTGAGAATACCGTCTTATTATGTAAACATCAATTTAATAACTAATGTTATAGTTGAACTTCCAAACAAAAATCAAGCATAAATATCTGAGAAAGACACTCATTGTCGAGTGCTTAATGAGATCGTTTTTGTGATAAGCACACTTGTGAAAATCTCAACATAGAAATTAATAGAAAACGGGGCACTTCGAAGGCAACAGATGATGGAGGCTCGCTGATTTTAATATGACTTTGTTTTATTCAAGTAGGGTTATATGTATATAGGATAAGATAGTATAACATTATATACATTATACATTTACACATTATTGGTATTTTGCTGTAATATTATCTTTTTGATGTTTTTGAGTCCAACTTGTAATTTAATACTTAACCGTTTTTTAGTAAATGCCTTTTATACGAATTATTTTAAATTAAAAATAGTAACATATTATTTTAAGTTATGAGCATGAATGTTGTTAGTATTACAATGTGTTTTTTAATTTCCTCTTTTTTCAACAATAAAGCAATGTTACCGTATACCCCTATCCTTAAATTATTAAATATATGTATAGGTAGTTAAAGATGTTCCAGCAAAAATGTACCCAACAATTTCAAGTATCGTATGTATTGAATTAATTCGTATCTAATGAAAAAGTAATATTTTATCTTGCCTATGTGAATAGTACAAAATTATAATACAGGTACCCTAACATTTTGTTAATGTTAACAAAAACTAAAAATATTTGATAATCGATTATTTTGTATTATTAATTATTATTATTTTTTTTTTGTGTGTCTGTCATCACCTTGTAGGTCAGTAAAAATGCTTAGACTTTCTTGAACAGTATTTTTTCTGATGGAAAAATAAGTTTTCCTACCTTCAAAAAAAAATGTCTACGTGAAAGTGAAATTAAATTTTTATGAGTGTTTGAAGTTCAAATCTTTACAACATTGGATATTTAGTCGATTTCTCATTTAGCGATTTTCTTATTTTGCTGTAATTCAAAAACGAAAAACTGTGAATACTTAAAATTTACCGGCTTCCGTATTAATAATAAGTAATAACAATATATGTAAATATAACATAAAATATCCACCCGACAAAATGATATTTTATCATTAAATTCAAATGTTATACTATCCATTATACAGTGACCCACTTGTAACCTACTGTACAGCAGAGCGACATCCACTTACCCACCTTTTTATCATCAAAATTGTTCTTATAATAAAATTTACAAATTGGATATTATAAATTTTTCCTAAAATTTTTAATGGAATCCTAAATTTAAGTATTCAGCATTTAAAAATAAAAATAATTTTCTTTACGTATAACATGTGGTGCAAATGATTATAAATTAAAATTTAATACCATCCATTAATTGGTGACCACTATTGTAACTTACTGTACAGCAAAACTACATCCACTTACCCGCTTTTTTAACTGTTGTTCATGATCATTCAAAATTAAAACATTATCTATAAGTATGAAAATCAGAATAACATTAATGGCATTATCCTATCATTGTTTCTCACTCTCACAGTCTTTGTAATAGAATGCAATTAATAAATAATCGTCTTTAGTGAATTTAGTGAAAGATAATCTCATCAGTTATACATTTATGTACAATACCCTCAACTTATCAATGTCTATTAATGGCGCATCTAAATTTTGGTCTACCTGGGTTAGGAGATTACATCTTACTATTAATTGCAAAATAATGCGTTATCAGAGAGATACGCTGGTTAACCTTATAAAAAAATATAGAAAAAACATGTAAAGAATGTGTGTAATTTGTGACCGATGTTCATTCATAATTATGAATGCAATAACAAATGTATTATGATTCAATGATTAGAAAAGTATTAAAAATATTGAACTTTAATTTTGAATTTTGTCAATAGCTAAAGTGTGTTAACTATTATTATAGCGTAGTAACCTAAATTATAAGTATCTATAAATAGTAATAGCTTATAAGTATAATATATCGAATAGTATATCAATAGTTTGTATTAATGGTGTATATAATTAAACTGCGTATATGTAATATGTATAGCGTGTATGTTACTGTTATTGAATTGTTTATTAATTTAGTATTTTCCCTTATAATATTTTACTATCAAAATTAAGAATATTTGCAGTGTTTTAATAATTTTGTAATTTACTGTTATAACGTTAAATGTACCGTATTATCTATAATTCCAGTGCTTATTATAGCCTTTCGTCTTCTCGAAGTTTAATTTCTACACTGGGGATCATTTCGTATCCATATTGTGTTCGGATGCAATTATAAGTATTAGTTATTTTTAGTCGTCCATTTGGAGACAGTATAGGTACTTAGTATATATATATTTATCATCAAGCGATTATATTTTTATAATTTATCTAAATGCGCATCAGACAAGTAATTTCCAAATAAATTTATGTTTATGGATAATATTATTATTGATTTTAGATATTGTTCGGAGCTTTTTTTCTGTCATCCATTCAGCCATTTAAGATTAAAAATTTAGTTCTAGCTTTGACTTTAAGAGTGATTTCTAGTTGTAAGTTTAGTCTAATTAAAAACTATAGGCAACAAAAGTCAGAAATTCTCTATATTTTTCATAATAAATGGGTAAAACAAACAAAAAAAAACCTGAAAAATTAGAAAACCTGGACACCAAGCGAGTTACTTGTTTTTTTTTTCTTTTGATATAACCTGCAGTTTTGGAGAGATTGGAAGTTTTTAGGTTAGGAGTTAGTGATTAGAAAAATGTCAAACTAAAAAAATAACTTCTTATCATCTTGTTCGCGTGTATAACGTGCATTTTATTAAGACTGAGTTGACTGCATTTGTATCATCGTATGTATTATATGTTGTAGATACAAACCGTGGTACCTTGAAGAATGTTCATCTACGCTAGCGACTACTTATAGCTCTGGAACTCCAGGACACGATAAAAGTGTGGCC
The DNA here is from genome assembly GCA_027563435.1 of Nasonovia ribisnigri. Lineage (NCBI taxonomy): Eukaryota > Metazoa > Arthropoda > Insecta > Hemiptera > Aphididae > Nasonovia > Nasonovia ribisnigri. The sequence goes on along the minus strand of JANEHU010003085.1, from coordinate 57,010 downwards.
ACCGTGGACATGGATGCCAAATTACGACCCGATCATATTTGCACCGTCGAACATACTGGTAATTTCGTTTTTAAATGTACCGCAACACAGGATTTATATTATATATTATTATTATTATCTATTTGTTCTATGACATGAACAAAAATGTTTCGCGTAGTCGTCGTAAGTCAACTTAGTTTACTCATTGGACTTAGATTTCACGACAGTTAATTTCTTCTAATTAAATCGGAAAAAGGACTTTTGCGTTCATTTGTATTACTACTATACGTACAAGTACAAATGTACACGTATTTTTTTGTTTTTGTTTACTCAGTTTCCGTGTATTAAACTCCTTACATAAAGTTGTTTAACACATCTACAGGTTGTCGTCCCTGGAGCACTGACAAACTTTTGTACATCGTTTTAGATTAAACTCCTGTTTATATTCAAACACGGTTATGTGTTATTCAAAAAACAATATTTCAAACATTCTTCTGTTCTGAGTTTTTATTGTCTCGATAAATTGTTCGCGCATCAATTAACCTTTGTACATAAAGTCTTATGTTATTTTGGGCGCCGCCGCCTAGTGCGCGGCTGTAACGATGTTCGAACGAATTGCACGAATTTATTCTTATTGCTTCCAAATGCCTAAGTAGTACCTATATAATTAAATATAATTTCTGCTTCTTACATCGTTACGTCGGTGTTTTATATTTATGTTTTAGCCAGTTTGATATTATTTGATTTATTAACAATATCTATCTACAATAACAGTATAACACACACATTCACATAAATTAAATATCGTAAAAAATAATATACTTTTACAAATAAAATCCATCACATTTACCACGAAAAAACATTATTTTCACATTTGTCAATGGGTTATTTTCAGGAACATCGGCTTCGGCTCCACTAGCTGCTGGGCTTTGCGCACTGACACTCGAAGCAAACCCTGCATTGACATGGCGTGATATGCAATACATTGTGGTGCTCACGTCCAAATCGGCACCCCTGGAACGAGAAGGAGGTTGGATATCCAACGGAGTGGGTCGTAAAGGTAAACTAAAATATAGTAGTATAGTAAATATTATAGTATACAATAGTATATACATATATAATGATAATATATATAAAGCAAGCGCGCGCATGCACACACACACGTATACAATAAATGTATCATATATTTTTGAGTTGATGGTGGGAGGGCTAGATCGTGAAATATCCATGCCCCATTACTGACTCTGGTGGTCGATAGGAGGAATGGTAGAAAGTTATACTCTGTGCTTGACCACTGGCCTCCCGTGGCATGTGTACGTGACTGCCCGACAGTGCACAATAAACTCATCGAAGAAAATTCTGTTTTTGAAATAATATTTCTTCGGTTTGGGTAATATAACCAACGCCCTTTTTGCTGATAAGCTAAAAAATATATATATTTTTTCTGATTTTCAATATGTCTTTAAAAATCGATTTATTATTATTATTATTATTTTTTCATTAATTTTGCTTGAACAATTGAACGCTCTATATAACTATGACGTAAACAAACAATTACGCCAACCATCTCGTTTTCCAAACAAAAAACGATTCGAAAAAATTACATTTTTCTATGACTTTTATACCATTAGTATACATTATTTAGTTAATCCAATTAACTAAAAGGATTTATATGTATTAATTTAAGCATGACGTCACGTCGTCGTGTGTTCTACTAAAAGCATTTTTTTTTTCGATACAAAATTTTATTGCAGCTTAAGTTTATTTCCAAAACAAAAATGTTTTAAAAACTGTGGTTTTATTTTATTTTATTCGTTTTCCAATCGTTTATTGTATTATGTTTAATTTAGAAACATTTAATTTGGCATTATTCCAATTTCATTTAATAAACTATACACACTCACATATTACATAATATATATTTATTGTACTTTAATACTGACACTGATTTTTTGTGTTTGATAGCTTTAGTAATTTAAGTATAAATATAATTATAGGTTGTTGGTAGCAGCTAAATGTTAACGCTTAAAATTATTATGTCGCTTTTGATGAATTGCTGGGTAAAGCCACGAAACTACAATTTCAAAAACAAAATATTTAAACTTTTTATTCAATTATGAACATTTCAACACTCGTATATTTAATCAATATTATTAGCTGAAAATTGAAATGTAGGTCAAAAATTTGAAAATTGAGTAGAAATGTTTCAAACATATTTGAAGTAATTATTAAAAGCTTAATCATTTTGCAGTTTAATCATTATTATAATTTCCATATTGTTATGAACAATCATCAACTCCCTTTTAAATATTATATATAATTTATTTTTATGATTCTGTGTAATATGTATATAGGTAGTTAATTTGGCGTATATAAGTGAAATTTAATGTATTTATCTATAATACCGTCATAAATAGCAAATTATTTGATTTTTATGAACTAATAAGAGTTAATAAAAATATAAATCAATACTTTTTAATTTATTCAATTAGGTACTTAATGTTTTTTAGATTAAATCTAACTGCTAAGTTTGTACCATATTTATAAACGTATCAACTCATATGAATATTTTTAATTTTTATAAACTAATTATTCAATTGAATTGTATATTATACTATATAAACTAGTTACAACTAAAAATAACACAGGAATTTTATAACATAATTAATAAATTTAACTTAAATGTGTTGTTACTTCTTATTAGTTACTATGAAACTATTTGAACAATATTATTAATTAAAATAATTACAAAATTGTAATACCTATATAAGAATTACTAACTAGCTACAAAATATGGTCATCAGTCATCTGTCATAATAATTGAATTGTTTTGATCATTTCGCCAAATTAGGTTTAGGTAACAAATTCTAAAATACCTATAGATATTCATACTAAATATTATGCAACTTCTATAATACAGTATAAAATGTTTGTGCCGTGATAATTTCTTGTTTGTGCAATATGACATATTTCATAACTCAAACCTCTTTTATTAAATCCCTACAATATTCGTAAATTAATGATTCAAAAAAGTAATATTCTATATAAAAATACATCTATTTTGCTGTGAAATATCCACATGAATAAACATTTCAAATTAATTAAAAACAAACAACTGTACATTGAAGTACAACTAAACTCGTATAGCTGTGTACCTAAACATATAGGTCAACCAATTACCTTTTATACTTTAATTTTATTAATTTAACCCTATCCTTCGCTATTGTAATGTTATTTACAGCGCACATAAAATGTATAATGCGTATTATGTGTGCATCAATATTTCGTCAACAATTATACTTTGACAAAAATAATTTCTAGATAATATTATACTGCATTTTTAAAATATTTAAAAGTCTTCATCGATTCTCTGAAATATTATAAACAATAAGAATATAAATATAATGGAATTAATATATTTAACCAATCATCGCAAATCAATACATTTTTTTTAAAATTATAATTACTGCATAATTAGATATGTAAAAGTTAGGGGCAGGGAGTGGAACGGATTCCCCCTTCTCATTATAGTTACAATTTTGCGTCCCCTTTAGTTTTAATTCTAGAAATCCGAAGGATGGTTAAAATATGTATAAATACAAATAATACTAATAATTAATTACAATAATATCCTAGATTATTTGCAACTATATTTTATATATTGATTACTTTTATTCTATAGTTTCGTACAATATGTTGTACTATCCTGCCTGTGATGTATATTATGATTTTTTAACGATACAGTACCATAGACGGAAATCCATTAAAATGTTAGGGGTAGCTAAAATTATTAACATCAATGTGAGTGAGGGGGTTTCGATCCCACACAACTGGAAAAGGAGGGGGCTAAGCCTCCTTCCGATCACAGCCTACACACAGTATTACTAATTTTCAGTTTGAGAGAAGACATTATACTATTATACTAACGATGAGATACCTAGGTTTTTTGCAACTTTTGAGGTAAGTAATAGCACAATAGATTATTTTCATTTACTTGCCAACATATCAGTTTAATATCTGTTATTAGTATATCCTTTTTATTTAGATATTAACAATATAAGTTATTATACATATAGCACAAATTGTAAATACTCTGTTACATATTATGTATTTTCTATCGGTACATATTCTAATGAATTATTATAATGTCTGTAAAAACAATAGTTTTGGCGTGGGTAGGTAATTTAGGTACTGGTTAAAGTTTTTATACGCTAATCGATCAATTTCTCTGAAAAACTAAAACACGATCAATAATGTGGTTTTCTATATAGAAATTATAAATAAAACCTTATGACCCGGTCTTCTTCATCGAAAGTCTGTAAAGTCGCAAAGAGTAATATCTATAGATGGATAAATCTCAATTATTATTTTTTAATTGTCTCTCTAGTATAGTATAGGCAAATGTTTCGTTTACTCTATTGTCAAGTAACAATTATGTATATAAGAGCGTGTATCACTATTCGTCAGAGACATTTAATTTTTGTATGTGGGTTACAGTTTCTGAGTCAATAGAATGTACCTAAAGTTTTATGAACAAATGTGTTTTTATTTGAAACAGCACTACTACTTTTTCAGTTCCCTATTTATTTCAACAAATAATAGATGTTAAGATGGATCATTAATTTTCTCGCATAGATTACTCGAATCGATGTCGTTCACACGTATTAAAACTACGACCGTATACAAATCGAATATAAGGTATTAGACGCATTACATTCCGACACATTTAACAATAATAATAATAATAATAATAATAGTAATAATATTACTATAAATCTTATTTTTAATCCAGTGGAAAACAATATGAAATTATTGAAATCGATTGCTGGCTCGTGTACCTACGTTTCAATTATTCGTTAAAAAAATCATAAAAACCCATATTATATATTCAAACGATTCGTATCCATCACCACGATTTTACGGACGTTCAAAAACCCACAAACGTAAAATAAAAAATAAATTCTATTTGCGCTGTGACATTTCACCGCGGGATCCGCAAACCGCGAACCGAATCGAATGCAATTAACCCTAAGCCTGTTCGTAACATGTTGGACGTGTGTGTCGCATACATTATATATTAATGATATACATTTATAATATATATATACACTTTGGTATACAGGTACCTGCACGCGGAAAATAACCGCGTGACGTAAATACTCGTGTATATTATTATGTATTGTGTGACATACCCGTAATAGTAGATAATATATACTATTATGTATTATATTGTTTTTTGTTTTTGCGTATTTTTATAGTGAGTCACAAATTCGGGTACGGTCTGATGGACGCGGGTGGTATGGTGTCATTGGCGGAACAGTGGACAACGGTGCCGCCGCAACACATATGCAAGTCCCAAGAGATCGCCGAAGAAAGGTACGAACCCGAAACTGTTTTCGGTTATTTATTTTTATTTTTTTGTATTTTTTCCTTGCCGCTTTGTTGTTATATTTGGTTCTACGCAATATTAAAGTACCTATATAATATGTACTATGTGTCTATATACCGAGGCGATAAGAAAATATAAACGGTAGCGACGAGCGTGTGTATACAACAATATATATAAATTATATATTATATTATAAGGCCTGTGCGTGTGTGTGTAAAACGTGCACTTGCAGTCACAAAAAAAAAATAAAAACCGGGGAGACCAACTTGTTCTTGCGATAAAAGAAAAAAAAAATGTTTATTTCCCTGAGGAAACTCGGTGTATAATTTTAAGTCGGCACTTCGTCCGTGACCGAACGGTACACATATTAAGTAGTATAACAGTATTATAAAATACGAGTCTTGTGTGAGTTGCTTACGTGCAGTATATAATTATTTTACGTTAACTTGTAATAACCTATGTGAATTATGATCCACCGCCGCGGCCAGCCAGCACACCTGCTGTAGAAGGAATAAATACCTTAATTGTTTTATTTTCTATACAAAACTGTATGATATGATTTATGACATGTGGTTGTTGACATTCGTGTATAATGAACTCAGGGGCGCCGTTATATCAATAGTCAATACGATAAGGCTATTTGAGCTCCGATGTCCACTCGGTGCAGAACTCAATATGTACACATTGAAAATTACATAGCACAATTAGGGTTGGCGGATGAATTGTTCCCGGTTATACAGACAATTAAAACGTATATTTTAATGTCATTTTTTTTTTTTAATAATAAATACTTAATTAAACTACTTATATACATTTTTAATTTAAAATTTTACTTGAAAACAATTATTTTATTATAATGGAGTTACAAAATTCATGCCAAAATAAATATTTGTCGCAATAAATCAAGTAAACGTGAATCGTTTCAATCTAATCTAACTGTTATTAATCTTCAACTGGATGTTGAAGTTGATAGGTAAGAAATTCTATACAACAAAGTATTGGGCCTTATTGGTTCTGATGTATTTAACATTTATGATGGATAAAAGCTACAAATTCGTATCCCTTGCAATCACTCGATAACTGTTATTAATAATTATATATAACCAATCTTCTAATTTTTGGCACGTTTTTATCTTAATATTTTAGTCATACCTAAATGAATAATGAAATGTAATAAAACTTACACGATGCACAGCACATATTCTATTATTTTATAGTGGCGTATAATGGCGTCTTTGCAAATTTTGATAAAAGTTTAATGAAATTCGATAGATACCTAATTGAACAATTGTGTACTCACAAAAGTACTACTAAAATTGCCAAACATGTAAAAAAGGGCACTTTTGTAAAATTCCATGACCAACAATAATGATTAAGATTTCAAAGTAGGTACAGCCTAAAACTGTGGTTAATATTTTCCATTTATAATAAATTAAAGATATGTTTTAAATAACTAAATACCTACCTACTCATAAAATGTGGAGATATTATTGTGCATATATAAATGCATATAGTAACAATTTTTCACATTCGGCATATCATAGTTAATTTAACGGTTATCGGTTTTAATTTAACTATTAAAGTTATTTCATCATAAATTACAGAACATAAAATTCCAATTAAAATTATCTGTGCACATAAGTATTTTTAAGTTATTTTTTTATTGTATTATTCATTTTGAATCGGATTAGTTAGAATAATAGTTAAATTCGTTTTAATTTGTAATTTAACCGTATTGTATTGTAGTATTTGGTGTAAAAAAAAACCCGAGAAGTTGCTTTGCTATATAGTATCAAAACATGTACTTTGTCATTAAAGTAAGTCACTGTAATGACTAATATGAGTGTGTTAAATTGGAATTCAATGATAAATCACAGTATACGAATAACGATTTTGAGCGGAGGCAAATAAACAGTAGGCCTATATTTCGAAGGATATTTTACTATGTATTTTGTTGTATTTATATATTATTTCATATAATATTACTAGCTATGTCACTTGAACATCAACACAGATGTATAGACGATACGTAAATAATGATGTAAATAGCTTCGTTTCAATTTTTTTTTTATTATTATTAATCTATCGATAAATATTTAATTTATAGAAATTAATTATATATTTGATTTATAGAAATTAATTATATAATTAATTTAGTATTCGTGTATAAAAGCTTTTACGTCTCTCGTATGTATTAAAAATGCATAGTTATAAGAATCGTTTGAAAATTTTTTTATCATACCAACGATATCAGCTCTATATATGTATATCATTCTGTTACGCCCAATATTTATGTTCAATTCGTTTTTCAATTTTAATGTTTGAGTTGTATTTGCATATGGGCCTTTGTTATTCCACCTTTCCTTTTTATACCCTTTCAAGCCGAATATTTTAATCGTAATTTATTATTAATTAATTAAGTCCAGCGGCTTCCAAACGTATTTGAACAGGATTGTGCGCAACGCCAATACAAAAGGTTTAAGAACCACTGGCCTATGTGTAATTTAATCATATTTAGGTACTCACATATACTCACTTCCAGTCATCAGCAGTCATCACCCAAAAGTAAATTTGACGAAGCTCTTTAACAGAGTTGCGATTTAAAGTTGAGGAATCCCTTTTAAAAAAATTTAAAAAGAATCCTATTATAGAGCTCTTTCCGTTTCCTTGAACCAACGTGGGTTATTATAGATTTTGTATTTTTGTTCCGAACATAGGGGTATATTATATCCTACAATCTCCGAATTGAATAAAATCGATTCGGTTCGTTTAAAAAATGATCGCCTGTCGCCTGCGGTGTTTGCTATAAGTATATAGGTACAATCATGTGTATTAAATATCGTAAAGACATTGAACACAAAATCGCACTACACAGACATTATTTATTTATTTATTGATTTATTTTTTTTTTTATTGATCTTAAGCTTCGGCAACTGTGGCCATTAGCACAGACATTATTATACGCATAACTAAAATGTAACAGCGGTCATGGTAGACAATATTTTTAGTAGGTAATATTCTATTATAACGCATGACATTTGAATTTTGATACTTTAATTTTTTTTTTCAATTTATATCCCCGATAATCGTTCTAATATTATATTATATTGTTTATATACCTATGTTTAACGTTGGCAGGCAAATCGACCCTACCCCAGGTAGCACGATGACCGTTACCATGGAGGTGGGTGGATGCGTGGGCAGCCTGAACGAGGTGCGATTCGCCGAACACGTGCAGTGCAAGATATCTTTGCGGTTCTTCCCGCGCGGCAACCTGCGCATCGACCTCACCTCGCCGCTGGGCACCACGTCCACGCTGCTTTTCGAACGACCGCGGGACGTGGTCAGCTCCAACTTCGACGACTGGCCGTTCCTGTCCGTCCACTACTGGGGCGAGAAGGTGGACGGCACGTGGACGATGACCGTCCACAACGGCGGCAACCGTCACGTCAACCAGCCCGGCATACTCAAGAAGTGGCAGCTGATATTCTACGGCACGGCCACCAACCCTATACGGTTGCGGTCGGCGCACTCGCAACCGTCGCCGCCCTTCGCCATATCACAGCAACAGCAACAGCAACAGCAATTGCTGTCCAAGGCCTCCACCCCGGGTTTCCCGTTCGCCCAACTCGGCGGCGGAAACGGCAACGGCCAAATGTCCGGTACACCGTCCATATACCACTCGAGCATCGCCGAAATATTGTCGCAGGCCGGTTTCCGGAACCTGCCCGACGTGTTCGCCGCCGCCGGAAGTGACATCGAGGTGAGATATTATCATTGTGTCTGATTTTCTTACGAACCCAAGACTTTTCGACTTTCCTAGGGTGCTTTTATGGAATCATATTTTAATATTAACTTGTTATAACGGCTATCTTTCGAGAGAAGATTCTTGACAACGAGAGGTCCATTTCCCAATCACCCCAACTTCAAAATGTCCAGATGCATGGTGCTTATACATCCGTGGAGTTGACACCACCGGTGACAACTTATACCAATACCAATGTGTTCACATTGGAATTTAATTTTCGAATCGGAGAGTATTAATTTCGAGCAACCACCGCCCCTTCCAACCTTCTAGTATTAAATTTTTATTATGTTTTAGCAACTAATTTTTAACTCTTGCAACTTATCTGTAGAAATCGATCGTTCAAGGTGGTTTTAGCCCCCAATGTAAAAAGATTGTAAACAATTGTAATTTATTTATGGATATATAGCTAATATATTACATACTAATATTAAATGGTGCCTGGGAAATAAACCTTTCGAAGTCACGAAATCGTTGCAAATGATTTTGTGTGACAAATTATTTTCTTCCCGATAATTTTATTGCAAGTTACCTACGTATACACTATACTATACATATATGTCATATGTTTTTTTTTTTAATTTAATAACGTGCCAAACTATCGAAGTTCCACTGTACCTATATATATTATAAATTATAAATGTGTCGTGGGCGTTCAATTAAATATATTTTATAATCGCAACAATATATTTTTGGTTACGTAGTGATTTTTACCATTTTGCATCGTCCATTTTATTATGTCTGAAAGGGTGACAACTTTTTTCGCACATTTTAGAAATTGTACTTTTAATTAATATAATGGTTTCCGCATAAAGGTATATTTAACAAAAATAATAGCTAATTTTAAAAAATTTAGTTTAAATTCTTAGATCGGTAACGCACGCAAATATCAACAAATCCAACAAATCATACGTGCTTAAAAACAAATATTTCAAACCATCACAAAGTCTATTTACTATTGAACTAATATACACTATTTTCAGAAAATGTTAGTGTTCGTTGGAATACTGACATCGGGTACATCGCAAACCAATAATGTGCACATAACAATAGGCACATTTGCGTATTATATGGTCACATATTTACATTAAATAAAATTCGCATATTGTCGGCTATAAATGCACGAATTTAATATATATTATTATCCTCATGCCGATAATGCACAATATTTATACGGTATTATAGATAAACTGAAAAATCGTCAAAAAGCATAATTTTTACATAGGTACCTAAATATAGAGTATACACCAAGGGTTTCTTCGGATATCTAAAGCATAATATTTTCTGAACCTACTCATATTATATAATGTTCTGTAAAATATGAACACCTACAATAAATTCTAATTTAAAAATAACGGTCGTCTGACGTATGAAACTATATATATATTCCTTCGTGGAACTTGTGAATAATATCGGTGACTTTTGTGCATTCTACTCCAACGCGCAATCCACGGGAAATAAGCGATGGCAACAGTGTCGTCGAACAGGAAGTGATCCAGACAATTTTCGCCGCTACACAACACCATATAATACGCACTACTCGAGTATGACCCTTTTAACTATAAGTGACAACAATTTATCACGTTTAGGGTAAAATATCCAAAATGTGCTCAATTGGTTGACGGAGTGTTAAAACGACGACACGATTATTATTGGCCTTATACTCCAAAAAAAACTTTTAAGTAACGGCGGAAGTTTAAATTTGGTTTTTTGTTCTCTTGTGAAATTTATTAAAAAAGATACTTTTTAATATAAAACGCTTGTGACATAAATATACAGACCTATATTGACTTTACAAAAGGACTGCACCGTTCTCGTGATGAATTTATTCGTCAGCCCAATCGATAATTTATAAAGCCATAATAAAGTTCTACTGGGAGAGGAAATAATACTTTTTCTGAGACTATATTTAGTACTCATAAATAGGTACAGTTTTCTGTTCCACATCGTTAAATGTTAAAACAAAGTAGTAATAAGTATTAAACCTATCCACCCCACTCTGGTCAGATATTTTTGTTTGCGGGATGCCAACGCATGTTGGTCTAATTAATTAATTGGGTTGTCGTAGGTATTAACAATTAATATACAGTTAGTTTAATACCGTATTTATACCGTCGTACGTCATATTATTGGTATTATTATTTATTAGCACTCGTATCGAGTGTGTTATATTATTTATTATAAAATATGAATTATAATGAAACTATAGCTGACTCCGTGCAAGTCGCTGTCGGTTAATAATGCCAATTCTACATACTTTTAGAAATTAGTTTTAAAAATCTTCAATAATATCAATAATTATTGCATTAAATATTTTATAACAATTATAATAATAATGAAAGATGTAACCAATAGCAACCATTTATAAGCAAACATTCCAATCGTAAATCTTAAAATCCTTTCTTAAATATTCAATTAAAAAAATGATGGGCAACTTCTCGAGATAACAACACTATCCTATCTATGGAAACCAAATCTCACATATTCATCATAATTTCACCAAAATCGGTTCAGTAGTTTCGGAGTGCATTGCGAACATATACCCGTTGTATACGGGATTTTTAAATATAAAAATGTGTTAAATAAGCTATAATATATTATTTTTTATTACTTTAATATCATATTATAATAATTATTATGTTCAATTATTTTTAGTAATTTTGACATTGTTTTCTAAAAAAACTTAAAATATTAGGCGAAGCGAGCAAATTGTCCTATCGCTTATCGGTTACACGTTACACCTTACACCTACGGATGAAGATTCCCTCTATATTTAGCCGGATCATTCGTTCCAGTTATTTCTCACCTCCCCGGCTCCCCCCTCCACGTGCACGTATTATAACCTTCTATTATGTACAACGTTGAAATAATTCTAAACAGCACAAATTATCTCATCCATTCCCGACAGTTGCAGACCCCGCCACCACCCACATGCCCGTTATGCAAACACCGACGTGACGTAATTTACTTCTCCTTAAGCTCGGAGATCAATATATTTTTATTAACGACCCGACAGTGATGAGAAGCAAAATCGAAGAATCCTCCCGAGGCGGATTAAATGACATTTGATTCCTCGTAGTCCTTTTTTCCTTTTTCTTTTTTTTGTAATTGATCTCTTTGTGCGTAAGAAATAACAGAAACATTCGCAAACTTCTGTTGCCCAATGAAAGGCCAATCTTTTTTTCCTATTTTTATTTATACATTTTCGAAAAATTTCTCCGAAATTGTATATCACACATCAGACCCACATAAAACGACTAATGTTGTATATGTTTTGTGTGTTTGTGTTATATGATGTATGCAGACGTCAGTCACGTCGCTAACCAGCACGCGCTCAAACTCGCAGACCACCCCCGCCGAAAGGCCGATTGATGGACAGACGATTTTACACGATTGCGACCCCGAGTGCGACGCTTTTGGCTGTTACGGCAAAGGTCCCACGCAGTGCGTCGGCTGTCGAAACTTTAAGCTCGACAAGTAAGAGACTAATGTATCTATATATTGTATATTTCCGTTTCTGTGTATTTGTATTATTTTAATGTATAAATTAATATTATTATTATTGTTTTATACATCATGTAAACCAGGACATGGGCGTTTTCCGTTTTGTAACAAACGTATAATATTGTACATTTTCATATTTTGTCAGAATTAGCGTATCACGTCGTGTATACCGACACGATGTAGGTGACGTAATAATGTATGACAAATGACAACGATATTATTACACGACGTCTGGTATTTGTGTGCTAATTCTGTATGGCAATAACGGTTATTTAACGACGTCAAAATACAGGTAGGTGTTATAGGTAACTACATGGCCACATAGCAGCAGGTGCTTGCAATGATTATTATCGAATACCATACGAGGAACTATCGAAAATCAATAACCATTGATCTATAGCGTGCCGGTGCAATCGTATTTTGTCTCCGCGTGAGGATAAAATATATTTTAAACAATTTCAACGGTGTTCGCGTGTATACATTTCATGAATTCGGTCGTGGTAACCGATTTGTCGTGTAACACCAATGCCGTCATATAATCGAGTTATGTTATACCCATACGTATTTTATTATGTAGACGTTCTTGAATAATACACGGAGAGAAATTTAGTTCCTCAACACTTAGGAATAATTATTTATGATCATTCTGCGAGTCATTTGGTTTCGACGAACAAATAAACAATACATTGTATAAAAGCGAATTCAAATCGTGATAGAAACGTGCCGTATATAATATTATTCTCGTATAATGAATCCATTGAAATCGCGTTGTAGTATCACACTGTTGACCTCAGCGTGCGCGCAGAACTGATTTTATTTATTTAATACTCAGTCATTTATCGTGAATATAACATATTAAACCGATCGTAAATCAAAGTACTAACCCAACCGTCTTTGTAAGTTATGTACCTACCTATAGTTTTTATTAAAACGTAAACTTTACTTTTTAATATATATTATATTATGTTATATCTCTATAATATAATGTAGTTGTACCCACGTTCTTAATTCAATATGAAGGAAGAAATGTTCATAATGTTTAGTCATCTTTTAAGGTTTATATTTTATGAATTTTTTTACAGACAAAAAAGTAAACACATTTTTATATCGTATATAAATATAAAACGCGAAAACCCTACTGAAATAGAGGTAAACTCGTAAACGCTAACACAATAAAACAGACGCGTTGGTTTTGTGCTTGTTTGTTGTACGAATTATAGTGATACACTGGTAAGCAATGTATTTTTGGCATGCAACCCCCGTAAAATAATAATAAACAAAATTCGATCATTGGTATTAAAAAAAGTTAGATATGCGCACCTAACGGCTATAATAAAACATATATATATCAATGGTACGCACGCATACGCGATTTTAACTATATTTCGAATGGAAAATAGAAGTATATACTATTTCTAAGTTGGCCGTAGTGTAGTAAATATTTTAAGCATTCTCGTTTCAAAAAAACCAACGCCACTATAGAATTAGAGAACTTTGAAAATATTTTGGTGTGACCTATATAATATAATATATATATTATATACATATAAATATATAATGTGTAAATAAATGCATAAAAATGAAAAGTTGTGAGAGTATTTTAAAATAAAAAATATGTTATCCGAACAATTTTATAACTAAAATATAAATAAACTTTTAGGGAGCTGTCAATCCCGAATTTAAAAAAAAAAAAACAAAACAAAAAAAAAACTTGCGAAATAAAAAAAAATCGAAAAAGTAAAAATAAAAAAAAAAACAATAATAAATAAATAACTAAGTAGAAAGTTTTAAATTTCATGCATTACCTTCACATTTAATGTTCTACATGGTCACCTCCGAAAGCTATGCAAAGTTGTATTAATGAACGTAACCGTGTTTGGAACGCTTACTGTGTTTCGCGTATATTTGTGTTTTGCGACTTTCGTAATGCGATTTCTCAGTTGTTCAACCGTTGTTATCTCTACGGCAGAACTTTTCATTCTCAACTCGTCGTCTCCTAATTTATCCTGTTGGCTGCGTGTTTGCAATATAGGTCTGCACACATTGTTGAAATTTAAACATTATATAACCGAAATAAGTCCACGAAAGGTTTATTCGGTCCTCGAACAAGTTTGTGCTTCGATAACATATTATTGAAATCTCCACGTGTATTGTACATGCCACATTCCGTTTAAACCCCATTATTATCCTCGAAGCGTTGTTATTTTTCTAAAAAATATTTTATTTCCTGCGCTGTGCTTCTTTTCTTCATTGTTATTGGACATCTTATATATTTAGCGCGTGAAACTCAATACGTTTGTGGGCGTTTACATAAGGTTGGATGAAATATTTTTGAAATGTTTACGTTAAAGCAACAGCAGGTACCTACGTCACAACCATTATAAATGAAATATAATTTTCGCATCGGTTTCTGCTATATTATTATATTTATCAAAACGATGGTGATAATGTCTCTCTCGTCTGAAAATTTCATTTGACGTCAAATTTACTTTTATTAAGCTTTTCTGTAGGTACATCATATATACTGTACATCGGTCTCCACAATATAATAACAAGTAGAAATGATTCTTATATGTTTAGAATTCAGGATATTTATTTGCCAATTATCTTTGTTTAACTTACAGAGAAAGAAAAATATGGTAGTGATATTATTATGCATTCTATATTGTACCTACCTATATAATACCAAACTAATCATATTGTGAGGTCAAGAACGTTGTTTTTTTTTTATCAACAGACTATAATATTTGAAAATGTTGATAGATATCATAACTTTGTGGAATTGACCACATTTAAATTGCGCAATTTACAAACTACCCCTTAAATAAGGCAAACTTATTTATTCATCGAAATATATATTTTTTTAATAATATATTATATATTGGTATTTTTCGTTGTATGCAATGTGTATTACATTGACATTGCTTTGTACCCACCGCGGTGCGTATACATTTAATAATGTAATTTTTATTCATTTTTTATTTTAATATTATTCATTGAATTTCCGAATATAATGAATGTCAATAAAAAATAATGTAATACAAAATAATATAAATAAACAGTTATCAGCATACAACTCTTAAACTAATAATAAAATTGGTTTTAATGTATTCAGCGAAATTATTATTACAAGTGTAATACAATAAAGTGCACTTGTCTTGCAACTTCTAACGTAATTGTACATAAAAACCTTGATGGATTTTAAATTTAAATTTTAAAATGTTTAGATTTTCTTAAAAATTGATTTTCCCATAAGGAAATTTTACTCGTTAATTTATAGTAATATATTCATCTCTAGTTTGAAATTGACTATTAAACATTTTAGCATTACATTTTGCATAATTAATAATTGTTTTGCATTTAATCAGTTATACTTGGAAGATAAATACATATTAATAACAAAACTCAAAACTTAATTTGCTTCACTCGTCATTTATTTATTATAAATTTATAATTGTATAAACAGTTAAATAAAATACCGCTTAAACACATGCTTTCAATGTTTAAAGTTTAAGTCTTAATACTATAAAATACTGTTCAAGATATTTAAAAAAAAAAATAGAAATTGATTTATTATTTTCCTTTCAAGCCGAACGCATAAACTGAATAAGTTTACATATAATGAGTCATTATAAAACTAAGAAATTCTGAATTAATTAAAACGTGTTGACAATGAGGTGATATCCAGATAGGTATTTTGAGACTTATTAATAAATGTATTTCCATAGTTAATACTTGTTCAAAATACACTTAAACACATTTAATTCTTTCACTCACCCTTTTTGTTATATTATGTTTTCTTAAAAATTAAAACTAAGATGAACACTTAAATTTACAAATAAATTGTGTATTGATTATTTACCACATGATGTGTGTGCTTTCCGGACACAGACAGCCGAACTGTTTTTATAAATTCTGAGTAGTGCGTGGGCGCTATTTACAATGGATTATGTATTTCTTTTTCTCGTTCTCCCACATAGAAAAACATTTTTAGAACAATAAAAGTAGACCAAAAGTTTCTTTACATTGGATATTTGAACATAATATATTGAACTCGTGAGTTAATAAGAGAGAAATGTTTAGATTTTCCTGGTAACTTAAAAAAAACTCATTCCAATTTATAAAATTGATTGCCCACCTGACACCTATTTTTAAGAAAATCTCAACTATTTTTTGGTTCCGAACCATTAAGAATTGTTTTACAGATGTGATAATTTATCATTTCTTCCAAATATATAAATACACCCATCCCCGACGCCCATCCATAGTTTTATCATTTCTATACCTCACTTAATCAAGAACGGAAACGGTGTTTTTCTTGGTGGAAAAGATTATCTACTGAAAAATATTTCTTTTTTAAATCTGCACGGTTACCTCCATCCAACGTTATCAATGTTTACGAGTACCTACATTGTTTCACTTGTTTTTCAGTACTTGTGTCAGTCGTTGTCCACCCCGCAGTTTCCCGAACAAGGGTGGAGTGTGCTGGCCATGTCACGAGTCGTGCGAGACCTGCGCTGGAGCTGGACAAGATAGCTGTTTAACATGCGCTCCTGCTCACCTGAGGGTTACCGATTTGGCCGTTTGCTTGCAACAATGCCCGGACGGTTACTTTGAAAGTGATTATTTTCTACGTCTCTCTACATCTAATATATATATAATATATATTTGACCTATGCTAACCCGTCTCGTTTTTTGTACACTTGTAGATACGGAAGAAGGCACTTGCGTCGCTTGCGGTCCAAACTGTGGAAGTTGTGAAGGTCGTCCCGACCATTGCACTAGTTGCGAACATCATCTGGTACTCCATGATAATCAGTGTTACGCAAACTGTCCAGTCAACACATACGAGACCAACGATTACCGGTAAGACAACACAGTACCTGCTCCTCAGCTCAATTTGTTCAAGTATTTGTGTATAAAAATGTTAAAATACTTTCATTATAAACAATTTAAATAGTATTTTATATAGGTACCGCATTATTGTTGATATTGTCGAAATAACAAAGATTATTCTATAGAATTATAATTTGTGTATGAATAAGACCAGATGACGGATAAACATACTTCGAACAAATTATATCACCAAAGTGTAACAATAACTTATTTAAATGAATATTATTAATTTATTTAATATACATTATACATACTATAATAATATAAACATAAATATATTCTTATTTATTTTTAAAGTATTTTAGTAATAAATTCTGTAATACCTATACGTTGAACAAAACATAACTGTATCATTACCTAATTGAAATACTTAAAAATAAACTATTTTTGGGTAGTAAAATATTCTTAACAACACTGCTTCCCAGTCTTATTATATTTTTTCAGATCGATGGTCGATCCGTTATATTGTCATACTATTAATTATTATTAATTTTCCTGTCAATATCCTTTATTTCCTATAAGTGATTAAGTGATGCCACTTTTATCTTATCAACCAGTGAGTGGTTCAATTTCATTTTTAAATAACTATGTGCTGTCATATTATAACATGTAAGAATTTACAATTTCATGATTAAATGTGTTTGAAAATTATTCCAGATGTGGCTCTTGCGATGCCAAATGCGAGTCGTGTACCGGACCAAATGCCGACCAGTGCATAACTTGCAAGTCGGGTTATTTCGAACTCAAAGGCACATGTCATTCGAAATGCCCAGACTTCTATTATCCGCACCATAAACGTCACGAATGTTTGGACTGTCCTATGGGCTGCGTAGCTTGCAATTTGACCGAATGTCACTCCTGCGACCAAGGTTTCACGTTGAACAAGAAAGGACGATGCTTAAAAACCGGCAGTCAACAATGTCAATCAGGTGAGAATACAGTATTACATAGTTTTGTTTGCTACACCTATAAAGGGTTTCAAGCGCCATTCCGCTTAGCAAATGATCAACCTATAGCTGCTATGGTCTTAAGACGTCAACGATTTTTTTTTTTCAATCACCGAAGCAGGCCAGTTCTGGACCGGAACACAGTGTCAGTCGTGTCACGGGTCATGCGAAACTTGCAGCGACTTCTCCAACGAAAACTGTCTGTCTTGTCGTTCACCGACCATGTTCCAGTCTCCGGGCTCGTGCGTGGAACAATGTTCGCCCGGCTTTTACCCGGACTTGCGATTCGGCAACTACGCTACGTGCCAACCGTGTCCCCATCCGTGCATCGAATGTGTGTCGCGCACCAACTGTACAATGTGTCACTCGCCTTTGCTGTTGCAAACCGGCCAATGTCGTACGACGTGTGCCCCGGGGTATGTATATTATGGTTTGTAATATATAGTTTGTACAAGTTGATCCAGGACTGAAAAGTGGTGCTGATTTTATAAGTCAATATTTGTTGTTGATAAAAAAAAATTTCGTACAGTCAAAACTTTGAGATATACTTTAAGCTACATTTTTTATCGTATATTTAATTTATAGATAATTATTTGAATATTTCCTTATGGCATCCTATATTTTCAGTACAAATGTATACAAATATCGAATATTAAATAAATAGCTTTTGTGGTTTTATTTTTTTATCGAGAATAATATTATAGTATAGCGCTGTAGCAGCCTGTAGACAAGGCCAGACAAATAGGTCACCTGCAGGGAATTAGATGATATGCTAGTCGTGTCACATGAGTTTGAGACAATTCCGCTTTTGTGACGGACCCTGATCATATTGAACAATTTATTTGTCATTAATTATGCAATATGTAATATTGTACTATGTAATCAACGAGTGTGCTTACAATGTGCTTGTAGATATTATAGTGACGTGGGCTCGTGCGCCAAATGTTATCTGAGTTGTATGACGTGCAGCGGACCCCGGAGGGACCAGTGCGTCAGTTGTCCACGCGGATGGCAGTTGGCCGCTGGTGAATGTCATCCCGAGTGTCCGCAAGGTTTTTTCATGTCGGACTTCGGTTGCCAGAAATGCCACCACTACTGCAAGACTTGCAAGGGTAAGTTCAACGTTTGAAATCATCTCCTCTGCAGGCCACTCGTCTCGTCTGTAATCAATAATAATTATTTATATACGAGACGAATATTAGTACGAGTAGATATTATTATTATCGCATTCTATTGTGAATTATCTACAGCTCATACCCGTTTGGGCAATAAATAAGGTGACTCGAGTGAAAAAAAAGCGATCTCGAAATATACTGTATATACGCACGTTTTGTATATTCTAAATACTTCGTCCAAATGTCAAATAGAATTAATAGGCTGTTCACTTGTTCGATAAATCGATCATTATTTCTCTAGCACTCCTATAATGTATTGTTTTCAACAAATTTTTAAATTAGAACAGTATCTCATTTACAAAAATGTTGGAAAATATCAGTGAAGAAAAAAAATGGAAATGTTTATTTAATTATAATTTACGTCACAGGTGCAAAATATCTAAATAAATGTATTGTACTCTTTATAAGTGACCTACTAAACCACATGATGGCTTTGCTGCCCACACTAGTACAGTAAAGCTCAAATCAATAAAAGTATTTTTAGATTCTAAGTATAGAGCGATGAATGTATTGATTTTAGTATTTTACAATGTGTGTGAAGTTTTTTTTTTTGTGTATGTTTACACGATAGGTAGGTACTCGAAATAATGGTTTGATTTTCAACAATGAGGGTGGTGTCTAATGGCAAATTGTACCTATACAGTTGACGTGCTTCGAAAGGTCAAAATAGAAATTTCCCAGTAATTTTCGAAAGCGTTGGTATAACAACAAAAAATTTTTAAAAAAATGGAATTTTTACGCAAAACCAGTTAACTATAAAATTTGTTTTTTTGGTATACCTAACACTTGATTTTTTCACTGATTTAATGAATTTATATATTAGCATTTTCATTACACTATAAATTTTTCAAAATAATTTGAAAATTGTTGAGCTATTAACAGGCATAACAAAATTTCTATTTTTATTAGTTTTTCTTTAATTATTGTAGGTATAAAAATTTTCGCTCTGTCAAAAAACTTGAATATTATTAATACAAACGGTCATACTTAAGTTTTATTAGTGTGATTTCAAAAAAATAGTTGAGCGTAAATTCACCATAGTTTTTATTAGTGGTCTGAAATTAAAATTTTGATAATATTCTATGTATTTTATATCGAGTTAAAAATTCATAAAAAAAATTTCTTTTGATATCTATAAGATTCGAAAATTTAATAAAGATTTCTCATAAGTTTTTTTCTACCTTTAATAAAAAAAAAGTTTATCAGAAAGTCAAATTAATTTTTTATGGGCGTTTGAAGTTTAAATTATTTCGACATTGGATATTCACCCGTGAACAAACGATTTCTATAATGGAACGATTTTCTTTTAACTCAAAGACTAATAACCGTAAATACTTGAAATTTTCACCTAATATTTATAAAAGCATTTTCCATACACGGTATAATTTTTTACTCTTTTTGAGCAATTTATAGACAGATTTAATTTTTTTAGATTTTTTCATTTATACCGATATAAAAAAAACTTGAAAATGTAATACAATGTTTCTCATAAGTTGTTTTATAGTGGTTCAAAAATATTAAAGATAGAACTAATGATTTTTTTTTTAAACATTTAAAGTTTAAATTTCGATAAAATTTATCAAAATTATTTCATACTGTAACTAAAAATGATTTACTTATTCCGTTAGTTCCACACATCGAAATTAAAAATAGATAAACATTCTAATCCATCACTATTCATCTAGACGCACCGCGTACCTACCCATTTTAAAACAAAATCAAAACGTTAATAATTATAACCGAGTACAACAGGTACCTATAACGTTTTAGTTATTATATGTTTAGAATCAAACTTTTTAATTTCGTAGGTACTGCACATCTAATATTTCATACTGAGCAAAGTGTCCGCGCACATATATTTGAAATGTTGATAATTCTAATTTTGTAATTTTAAGTTGTATCGACGATAAAATAAATGTTTGCAATATTGAATACAATGTATGATATACGTATTTTGCAGGTGAAGGCCCGCTGCAGTGTACGTCCTGTCCACCGCACTTCATGCTCGAAGACGGCCTGTGCTCAGAGTGTTCGGGGTCCCAGTACTATGACCCACCCACGCAGCTGTGCAAGCCGTGCCATGCGTCGTGCCGCGCTTGCAACGGACCTGGTCCGTTCAGCTGTTCGGCCTGCATGTTCCCGCTGCACCTTGACCGGAAGAACACTCAGTGCGTGTCGTGCTGTGGACTGCGTCCGCATGACGATTGCTGCAGCTGCAACTCGGACACCGGCGAGTGTCACAACTTGACGCCTGCCGAAAAGCGTCGGACTTCGGTAGACAACGAACTGGACAACTTGGCCGCGGCAGAGTCTGTCCGTCGCGATCCGATCGTACAGCCACTCAGCATTAAAGCCGACGCCACTTTGTTCGGTTACTTGGCCTTGGCCATGTTCGCTTCCGGATTGGTCGTATTGTCCGTAGTAATGGTGAGTGTCATCTCAAATAATACTTCCGTGCCTACATTGGTGGCCGTAAACGCTCGTAATTCGTAATAAATTAATATTCGACTTTTCTCTCCACCCCTATAAATAGTTATGTTATAATTGATTTTAAATCTATACACCGCATAATCTTAAAAACCTCAGTCGGATCTATAGATCTTTCTTGTGCGTGATACAGTAATACGATTTTTAAATCGTTCTCTATTTCCACTTTCTTCGATAGTTGTACCCTGATCGCTGCCGGCCGTCTAAAAAAATTCTCATAATTTCCTTTTCTTTTTTTTTGAGGGTGCGGTAAGGAACTTTGGTGTTGAGGACATTCCCCGATCGCTCCCGATCCTACTCTCCTCCACCTAATCCATTTCATGTTATTATCGATAAGCGTGAGCATGTGATTGTGAATCGGTGTACAAAATGGCGCAAGTTCGCCCTAGGGAAAAGAAGTTTGCGTAGCTCGCCAACCAGATAGAAAGACTCGGGTACCTTTTCGCTGTTTTAAAACGCTGCAATGAACAAAAATTAAAGTATGTAAATAGTTTATTAACCTTAAGGTCCGCGGGAAACCGATTCACCGCACCAACTCCCCCACCCCTCCTTGACAGCACTTTACAAAAAGATTTATTTTATCTTCCCGTCGCGGTCGTGTGCCTTCGAAGTACGGAATTCCGGGTTTTCCGGACGATAACTATATTCGTTTGAATTGCACAGCCAACGCCGTTGCCGGGATATCCAACGAATTTTCTGTCCAGTCGCCGCCACATACTACATTACAACTAGGGGCGTGCGCAGAAATGTTGCGGTCTAGTGTGGTTTTAGAAATGACGAGTAATATTTTTTTGATTTTTAAAAATCAACCACCGTACGTCAGCGTATCACATTTTGTCGTAAAAGAAACGTCCCGGCGGGTGTTTGGACGCCCAAAACCACCGAAATACTCACTCCGTATCGATACGTCTCTAAACTCTCTGCTTGTATCCACGATAAGTGGGTTAGGTCTCGTCCCCCCACGATAAGTGAGTTAGGTCTCGTCCCCCCGCGAAAGGCCGCATCGCGTCGTTTACATTTAATGAACCCTTCGGATTGTGTATAATGATCGTTGATAACTTTGATATTTTTGCCGTCTATGATGTAGGTGAAACGAAAGCAAAGAAAACACTCGGGTTACGTGAAGTTGTTGCGGCCACAGGGCGACATGCACTTGGAAGACAACGACAGCAGCACTGCACTGTTCGCCGAAACGTGACCGGCTCACTCGACACCATCGACTCGACAACAACACGCCAGTCCACGCGGCGTCTGATCGGCTGCAGCATCATGGTGATTCTATGTTTCAGAACACGCCGAAAAATCATTAGAAAACAACCAACAAACAAACAAAAATTATGATGATAATAATATTATTATTGTTAGTGCGTAATGAGTCTTCTCGCTATTTGTGTTTGATCGCTCTCTGTCATAGCCAAACCTATATACCCATAACATCCAAATGTTTTCCAACGTCTTCTCTTCTTCGTCGTTGTCGTCCTCCTCTTCCTTCTCTACCACTTCCCACTCTTACTAATTTTGTCTTTGCTGAATCTCAATATTGACGATATCGTATTAAAATATTATTGTATAAATGTTATTTGGTCGCTTGTTAAAAGGACTAACAATTCATAACAATAGTGTTATTAATTTTAGTTTTGCCATGAGTTCCTTTTCTAATGTAATTGTCTCGAATCATACTTCTTTTACATTCCATATTTTTCGTTTTTTTTATTTACTTTAAAATCGATGCTCTCTTTTCAAAGCAGAACAAATTACTAAATTCAAACATGAATATATTATTATTATTATTATTATTATTATACACATGTTTTTTCATAAAATATATGCCAACTCGAGTCGAGTGCATCAAAACTTTCTGTTGTGGTAATATTGCCTCACAAGTCTTAGATTACCTACCTCTAAGTTAATTTTTTTTAAGCTTATAAGTTACGATCAATACACAGAATTAAAATAAATTTAAGTTAAACTAATTGAAAAATTCACATTCCATGTAGTTTATAATAGACATTTGTTTGCCGTTCACGGTATTATTCTATGTTTGTTTTAATTACCCTATCGATATAACTCATAATAACTATTTACATGAAATACGTCAAGGATAAAATCACCATGTGTTTTATTTAAGTATTATTGTTTTGATTTGTTTGTATAATGTTGTTATTATAAATTATAATTATATCAATGACAACGGATTAATCATTATTATTATTATATGAAATGAATAACAAAAAAACATAGAATTATTAAATGTTGCCATGGTGATAAATATATTGTATAATTTTCTTTTGCTACTTCTGTTGATATGATCCAAAAAGGAACAAAGAAAATGAAGAGCTAGCCATGGCTTAAATATGCAGTATATTTAAGCCATGGAGCTTGCTTAAAATTTAATGCTTAACCGTTAATATTTGTGTAAATAAAAGCCCTATTAAATTATAGCAATTATGTAGAATATTCCAAATTTATTATTATTATTATTATTATTATTATTACTATTATTGTTTTTATCCCCCATGGAAGTTATAAACTACTTAAAGCAAAAATAATGTATGTGTTGTGTTGGATATTTACAATTAGGTATATTATGAAATAGAACAATATCATTATTACCATTTATTTTTAATCTATACTCGACATACCTAGGTAAGTATTATTTAGCTTATATACCGTTTATGTACCTGCATATCGACGAACATTGTTATTGTGTACTCGTTCGTTTTCTACTTATTTTAAACATAAAATATTATGTCAAATTGTTATTATGATGAGAATGTCAGTAAAATACTCTTGATTATGAATCTTATATATTATGTATAATGTATATGTATTCCATATTATGGAAACTAAAAGCGTACACATCATTTGCGAACACTGTTCAAAATGTCTGTGATTCAGTTTGTAATATGTAAATATAATTTTTTTTTTTGTTATGTTCCAATAAATTATACCATTATTGTAAGATTATATAAATATAAATTCAATTATCAAAAAAAAAAACATTTGTTTACAAACACTGTGGGTTAAGAAACTTAAATTTTTTTATATATACCGTCCTATTACCTATATTGTACAACTGTTATGAAGGAAGTTAAAAATTGAACAGTAAATAAATAGTATCCTGACAAAGTATTAAACTGTAATGGTAAATGATCCAATGTAAAAATATAAGATCTAAACTTTGAACTCTTTCATATTTTGTTTTGTACAAGTACAATATATATCATATTGTAATGATAGCCACTCTTTATAACTAATACTAAAAAGAGTGCCATCATCATAATCATTAGTATATAAATATTATAATAAAGTATATACAGTCATACAAATGCTTATGTTATAATATAGACATCTGTTTGTCATATATTGTTATGTCCTTACCTAAATAAACTGTTCCATGAGATCGGGCAATACCCATCGACCATCCGCACAACAGCACTCTCCCTGCGTACGCCCTTGGACGCAGTAATACGTGATGAGCTGTATAATATATGTTCAGTTTAATATTTGTGTGTCTTAAATAATAAATGTACTTTTTCAAATATCTCTAATATATCAATTGTGTTCTTGATTAATATTAAATTATAAGTAAATCAATATTAAATCTATTTCTTCTTCCTTTGTTTATCAAATGCCCAACAAGTTTGCAGTCGAACTAGAGTAAGTTAAGTTAAGTTACTATATAATTAAATCTTTATATATATACTTATGTGTGTGTTCATATATACATATAAGAAGGTAGTAGTTTAAAGTGTGTATGCAATAGCAATACATATAAATAGTAAATCATATATAAGTTATTACGTATATATTGCGCACACATCCTATTTTTGCATTACTACAACATATAGTGTATACGTTTATATGTATTTTAACATAAATATAATTTAAATTTATTTTAAAATGTTAAATCTCTCATACAAAACATACCTAGTGGCTATACTTAGTATAGAATATTATATACTTTATAATACAGACCAAGATCACTACATATCTACTTAGAACATTAATGTTTTGAAACAATTCCAACAGTAAAGATTCTAAATGCTTTAGGGCACAAGCTTAAAGTTGTATTTATAAAATAATAGAACTTCTGTGTAGTAGCCTATATAAGATATTATAGCCTAACCTAACCCATAATTTCCTACAAAAATATATTACTCAAACTTTTAAAAATTATGATAAATATTGTTAAAATATAATCTTGTTATTACGTATTTTTTTTTTAAGTATTGTTGGACGACACTGATTTAAATAATTCAATACATTCAAAATATGACTGTGGGTAAAGTTTATGTTGAATTACAAATAAATACAGACTCGAAAAATATAAAGAATTATTTACCTACTCATGGTTTAATAATGGTAAATGCTTTTAAAGGTAATTTTACTAATCAACAAAAATATGTTCATCGTGAAACTTATTTTTGCCATTTTTTAGTTTTTACCAAGTATAAGTTGTAAGTACTTATTTTGACAAAATATCAATTGGATTCTTGTGAGGCTCTCCTATGCGATTATTCATGTGATTTAACTTCAGATCATCTCTCCAAGCATTTCGCTGAATGTTTTACATTAAATTAATCACCTGATACTTAATATATGATAACTACATGGCTACATGTAGTAGGCAGGTGAAAAATATGATTTAAAATATAAACAACTTAGAATGCTATTTTTTACATTTATTTATTTGGTAATAATTAACTTTGTGACTTCTTATGTATTAATGCAATTGAACTTTTAGTTCATGTAACCTGGATGAAGTTCGAACAACCAACAAGATTATGACATGTAAAAATTATCTTTTTTTTAAAAATATTTTTATATTTTTTGGAAAAATATTATTGTACCTAGGATATAAAACTATTATTCAATTGTCTATTGGTAGTTGGTCAATAACTTTCGGACTAAAAATGCATTAAAAAGTAAAAAAAAAATACTAAATTCAAAACACAAAACACTTTATTGACTCAATATCAGATTTAAAACACATATTGGCGCTTTCCTTTTTATTTTTGGCTGGTCAATGAAGCCAAGTCATCCGAAAGATGGCACCTGACAAAAAAAAATTATGTATCTACGTTTGTGTGTAATGTCTAAATATTTTCCCAATAAAATAATAATTCTAAACAAAATCAATCAATTTGGATAAAAGCATTCTAAAATCTAAATAAACTAAAAGTTGGTGTACTTAATAGGTGTAAGTAGGTTTTAGTTTAAAATATAATACATGCAGCCATAGCTATGTAATACAGGGATGTATATAACACTAATGCAAAGTTGATTCATACAACTTAGAAGGATAACTTCGCTCTAATATCGGTAGGTACCAATGCAAATTATTTTTTTTTATAATGGACCAACAGTAGTGGTAATAGAGTAATTTTAACGCTGGATGGACGGAGGGGGCCGCGGAGAATAACACCCGCGTATTATGGGCGCTATAGAACCTGAGTTTACGACAATACCTATGCCCACGAATTAAGAAAATATTTAATATCTTAATCCTTACTGCCGCGTCGTTAGCCACTGTAGTGCTGTACCCCGTCATAATTTATTATTGTAGAAGCTAATTAAAATATCCCCAAAAAATTTACTCGCGAGCCGCTACTGGATAATTGCACATAACTCGATCGACAAAAGCCACTCGAAAGAGATGTATATTGTCGTTTCCCGCCAGCCATTTATATTTTACACACGTGACGACCCGCCTACCGAATATATTTTATTAAATTCGGCATAAATTAAAATTGTATTATTGGTAGGTATGTACATATTGTTATACTCTATTATTACCGTTGCACCGCCGCAGCAACATAATATATAATTGATAATGTGGTATTATAATAATATACGAATAGACTTGGTACGTTCGACGTTGGTTTTAAAGTCGTTGTGTATAATATAATATCCTGTAGGTACTCAGGTGTTGTGATAATATTATAGTCGTTTTAGATTATGAAATAAATAATTGTGTGACTGGGTATTATGGATGATGACATTTCGGGATTAGGATTGGTCGCATAATATAGTGGAAAAAATATAACCATCATCTATTCAATTTACATTATGTTGGAAATTCGAAACTAAAAATATATTACTCCTCATTCGTGAATACTTGATAGCTTATAATTTATATGTAATTTTATATGGCCAGTTCAAATATTAAAACAATTATAATATAGTAATTATAGTAGGTATTTATAGCCCAAGGCCCAAACCTCAATAGTATTATAATTATCTTATTATTATACCATTTATAGGTAAGTATAGGTACGTACCAAGTACCTATTAATTATTATACTCTATAGGTTTAACTCTACTATCTATAGGTAATAAAAATAACATTACGGTGTAGACACTACAATTTTTATTTTAGAAACTTAAAAATATAGGTCCTTTAATTTCAGTACCTATCTATTCATGTATAAATGTATTGTATGTACGAGGCCTATATTACTTTTTATGAGGTACATCCTTATTTTGTTCGTCACTAGAAAAGCCCCCCCCCCCTCAAAAAACAAGTTTATAGAAGTCATTATTGTGCAAAAGGCTTTTTTCTGATATATTTGAGATATGTATGTCAGCAGTCTACAATAACAAATACTTTATGAAAAAGTATTTGGAATCAGTGGTGGCACAGTGGTAGGAGAAATGTGACTTACTGACTTTAATAATCGTTGCCCAACACTGATTAATTATATACTAGTTATATTATATAGGTTAGGACGGTTAGGTTAAACTAACCTATCCTATATCCTACATGATATTATGTACCTAACAATAGTAGTATTATTCAATATAATACAAGACAAGTATAACGCCTGTTTGGATTATAATCGTAATGGTAACGATGATGATGATGATGATAGTTATAAAAGTTTTAATAATATTATATACCTATTATAACAATAATAATAATAATACATACAGGTTATTTATAACATATTTTCAGTGTACAACAAATACATATATAAACAGTAATAAATGATAATATGATTATCCCAAAAAGCCAATTTGTTTAATGAACTATTTAAAAAAAAATACCAATTACAAAAAATAAAAAAATAAAGTCAAAACATACAATTTATTTTTTATTGAATAATTTAATTGTTTAATTATAATAGGTACAATTTACATCGTTATACTTAGTTAAGAAACTAGGTTACTTAAGAACTGTGTAAAATAAGAAAAATATAAAACGTAAATCAGTGTACCCCAGGTACCTATAATTAGTATCGATGCCATTGCTTGACATTTGATTTTATTAACTATTCAAACAAATAAGCTTATTAATTATGGATCTGATAATGTTTAATGTTAAATGTTAATTATTACATTTTTTTTTTATTTGCTTTTCTACGGCAATAAACAAATCGTTACAAAATTTGGATTCACGAAATCGAGTAAAAAAAAAGTTGTACTCATCCCAAAACCATATTTATTTTAAAAGATATACCTAGCCGAGAATATGAACAAATAAAATCAATGACATTTCAAATGCATGTACCGATCTAAAACGACTACTTCTGTAACATCACTTAATATACTATAACAAAAATAATAAAAAATTTTAATTTATATACAGAGTGATTCACTAAGCACTAAAACTAATGCTCACCTCCATTTTTTACTTTGATAATAAAATTATTCAAATTCTGATATTTTAATCTATTCAGAGATCATTTTTTTAAATTCTCAATTTTTTTTTTGTAGTACTTGAGGAGTTTGGCAACTCCAACTTCTATTTTTCAAATGTATTTTATTTACCAGATAATTTATCTGACAAATTTTACATATCAAAATCAAAATTCAAACAAGAAGTTTTTGAGTTATTTAACTTTTTGTTCTAAGGATAATAACTAATAGGTCCATGATAATGACACTAGAAGATATGGGGATTTAAAAATGTTGGTGATTAATATTAATTTATCACCATAAATAATTTGTAAAAATGGTCCAAGTATAATAAATAGTGAAAACTAGATCCAATATTAGGTACCGTTTTACACTTTTAAGGACTATTACCTTAGAATACATTTTTAATAACCGAGAAACTACTCATCCGAATTGGGTAGATCAACATTTTCAAAAAAATTATCCACTAAAAAATGTATAGAAAAAAGGGATTCTCATTTGAGAACACAATTACGTATATAGGTATGTACATATTATACATGTTAAGGTGTTTGACCGCATCCGCATGGCAGTGAATGTTGACAGTCACCGGTGTATGTTGACATTTACCGATCATTTTGGTGAATGTTATCAATTATTTCAAATACCTCACAATGCGGACATTTACTTGTTGACATGCCCAATAGTTAATTAGTGAATGTTGACATGTCTGACAACATATATAATCAAATAGATATCAAATTCATAAATAAATATAGTTTAATATATAGTTATTATAGTAATTTTTTATACATAGTTTTATTTATTACAACACGGTAAACTATCGTGGCATTTACTGTTACAAATTATTCCCTCATTCTTACAATTACATTTTGAAGTATTAAATTTATTTTTACAATTGTCTCGTATATAACCTTGGCCGCCACTTTTGGAAGCAGCTGTCGATACCTGCCTCAAAGACATTGTCTTATCGAATGAAACGTCGTTGTCGTTTAATGATATCAATTTTTCTTAGCACACTGCAAATTGATTTCGAGTGTACAGCTGACTGATAATCCCATATTTTGTTCCTAATTTGTAGAAGTCATTATCAACTTCCTTTACAACAGCCAAGATATTTTGGTCATATTTTTATCCATTATTAGTTTTAATTCGAATATAATATTGTAAACTGTTACGCTTGGTTTAGAATACGCAACGATACTGACGAGGGTTTATATTATATTATAATATTATTATCTAGCAAACGATTGACTATCGGATTTTCTCATGCGATAAAATTACTGACGTCCAAACTCCTTGAATGCTATTGCGACTGGGCGATAACGTCATATTTAATCGAAAATGTTATCGATCCTACTAAATAATACAAAAATACCTTTTACATACATCGTGCTTCAATTATAGTCAACATTTACAAAAACACCTTGAATGCATATTGCGACTGGGCGATAACGTCATATTTAATTGAAAATGTAATCGATCCTACTAAATAATACAAAAATACCTTTTACATACATCGTGCTTCAATTGTAGTCAACATTTATCAAACACTGATTGTAAATGTCAACAATCACCGGTGTATGAATACATCAAGACCATTTTGTCAACATTCACTACGATTTTTGGTAAATGTGAACATACACCGGTGACTGTCAACATTTACCTACTGCGGTCTTATACACCTTAACATATATATTATTTATTATACATTACTATCTTTTAAAATAAATAAATTTTAAGACATAGTATTATGCTTTCATTTTAGTTTTAATTGTTTTTTAAGACCATTGGGCAAATTGAAAAAAATCAAGCCTGGACCCTTTGCATGGTATCTAGGCCGACCCTGATGAACTTGGCATAACCCAACACCTATTATGCAGCAGAGGAACTTCGCGGTTTCTTAAAAATGTAAAAATGAAAATTGTACATTAACGAATTAGTTATACGCAGTAGGTTCTCACATTTTATTGTACTTACCTATGTTTGTTTAAGTGGTTAAATAATTAATACATTTTTAACTTCTAAGTATTTTTCGAATTTCAATAAGATACAATAATAAATGTAATAACATGTTATTAATAGTAATTAAAATACTATTCAACACAAATCTAACACTCTCGGATAATATGTGTTCTATACCTATAACTCATTGTGTCATTGTATCTACCAATGATTGTATGCTGTTTCGTGTAGAGCAACTGCTTCTCGCTTCACCACGTGTATGGTGTATACCAATGTTGTTAATATCTAATAAGAAATTCTAATACGCCTTTTCTTCCGTCCTCACGATGGACATGCTTTTCAAAATTCCAAAACACTGATAAATCGGTTATTAGACGTTAATAATTTCATTTCTATGTGTCCGTATACCTTATGACTTTAATACTCTTATACAACTTGATAAAAAAATCATGTGAAAATTAAAATCACCTTTTAGTCTTGATATATAAAGCGGGAAGAAAATTACAGCTATTTACTTACATAATGTTTTATAGTTTTTATTATATAGAAAAATAAAAATCTAACGACCTAAGTGAAAAGCTACCGCAAACGATGAAAATGTCTTTCAAGCATTAGATTAAAATATACTAAGCCGAGAAACGTTGAAAACTGTTATAATTTATAATTAATTTCAAATTTTAAACACTGGTGCAGGCGTATTTTGTCACTTTCTAATTTCCGCCCTCGCCGTCCATGAGTAGGATTATACATTTGTACCCGCCGGCGACGTCCAACGACTTTAACCACAATTGCAGTAACAATGTAGTAACGGTTAACATTTACACAGTAACATTAACATGTAGTAGCAGACAGTGTTATAAAATACTTGAGTAAAAGTATTTCGATAAAAAAATTCAAATACCTTTTAAATACCTATTGAAATACGTATATTTTAAATAGTTTTGGAAAAATTACTTCAACAAAGTATTTTAAATACCTTCTCAAATTGTCTATATTTGAATTCAAATATACTTTAAAAATTCTTTTTTGCTCACGTAGAATAAAAATAAAAATTGAGAAAACTAAATAGGTACTTCGACAAAATATACAGTTGAGTATTTTAAAATTCCGCCAAGTGATACGGTATACAATATATTAACGTAAAAAATGAAAATCGGTTCAGTTAATAGTTAATTTATTTAGCAAACAAATATTTTATAATACATTTCTAAAGTATTGGAAGTATCTACAAATACTATTTTTGCTGAGAATTCAAATACAATACTAACGTATTTTAAATACTTTTCAGAATAAGTACCTACCTATTTGTAACTGTACTTGAATACTTTCAAAAAGTATCTTATAGGTACAAGACTGAGAGCAGACCATATCTAAAATTCTAAAGTCGCTGCAGTAGCCACTAACTGCATCATAATATCATGGACGTCAAAATATTATGCATCTATAATTAATTTTTTTTTTTATTCATTGAACTTTAGTCCGGTGACCATGGCCATTAGCAATTGTAGGGGATTATGAACTGTGGTTGTCACGGTTATAGGTGTTGTTACGGTTGTTATGGTAGGTAAGCAAACACGTGTATGTGTGAGCCACACAGTGTGGCAAAGTTTTTACTACTACGAACCCGTGTGGTCACCCATCCGGGAACTAGTAACAGCGGGTGTTACTTACTGTCAGTAGTATTGCGCCACCGTGCCAAGCCAAGTCACTCTATAATTATTGATAACGTACAATGGTTGATTTACGCCAACTAAAAAAAAATATATAAAATTTAATACAAAATTAACCATTTTTAGTGAGGTATTTCTGCTACTTCAGTAAACATGCTCTACACGCCCACACTTCTAGGCTTAATTTAAAAATAATCAATCTTAATCATTCAAACATTAAAAAAAAAATCATCTGTACCTATTTAATGTAGTAATTTATATAATGATATTAAAGCAAAATTAAAAATAAATTAAAGAGTTGAAAATTATACCATTTTTACCGTTAATTTATTTTCTTTCGCTTATCGTTGTAAAAACTCAATGCTTATATTTGTACATGAGTAGTATATGTTTTAGTATGTTCTGTATCACCCCGCAGATCCAGGTAAATCCAGTTACCCCGCCCAGCCTATAGGTCTATGCTATCGCGAACGTGCCCGGCCTTACCCCTCCCTTCCCCTCCTATCACATACGTGCCCTGCCTTTCCCCCTCCCATACATGCCCGGCCATACCCTGACCACCCCTACCCCACCCTCCCCTCCATCCATTCTTTACCTCTATACCTATCGCATGCATTCCGTATCGAGTTAGATGGAAGGCTTAGAATAAATATATTTAATTATCAGATATAATACACAAACATCGGAATATTATATGCGATTAGCAGCGGTTAAAATTATTAAAATGTCACTATGAAATGTGCCTTCAGTTTCACCAGTAGTATTCATAGAAAATTAGCAACTGGGAAACACTACTGGGAATATACATAGAACGAAATTAAATAATTCTTAATGATATTCAATTATTTTCTATCAATGTGAAATATGAAAGTATATGTGTATAACTTGTAATAGCTATTACCGCGCTATAATGGTTTATAAGTTATAGCAGACAACACGATTCCTAATCACTTATGTATTTAGGTGAATATATCCATACTATATCACCTGTAATATACTAATATAGTATTAACAGAGTAGTACTATTATAACATTTTTCTAACACCTTGTTGTTATTATATACGCTGTACATACACATTCAGTCAAAAGTCATTAGGAAAAGCTAATTTAGAGATTTACCTACAAGGTATTACTTTCCAATACCTTAATTATAGATATTAATATATTATGACAAATGAAAAATAGATATTTATCATGCGTTCTATAGCTGTGTGGAGGGGGTAGATAAATCATATATAAGACAACCGATTTCACTCAAAGGAATCATACTGTTCTTCAAGCTCTTGTAAACAGTCTACGTGTTACTATTATTCTTAGTTCAGTGTTTATTACCTATCAGTAAAAATGTTTAAGTGTGGTGTTTGTGAAAAAGTTTTCACTGTGAAGAGTAATATGATGAGGCATGTAAAATCTCACGAACAAATAAAATTTCAATGCGGTCACTGCACACAAGATTTCACTCGTCGGAGTAATCTATCTGACCACCTACAGAATAAACATGGTATGTACTCTATTTAATATGATATAGATATCTGATTAGTGACTATGACTCGAATTTTTTCGATATCAATAAATAAATTAAATAAATAACCGATCCTATACCAAATGAATATAATAATAATAACAATAATTCGAAAATAACCTAGTATATATTTTATTACTCAAATAAATATTTCATAGTGTTTATATAAGTAATCAGGATTTATTCACTAACGTACATTTACATAAAATAGCATCAAAATTATCGATTATTACATTTATATAATTCTAATATGTTAATTGAAGTACAAAGATTATTACATTTGAATGAGAGTATAGCTTTTAAATTTTGTAAAACGTTAGTAACATCATCATTAACTATGTTATATGATATTAATTTAATTGAAAATATGATTGATGTTCATTTTCAAGAAAAAGATCGTATAAAAGAGTTAATGATGATGTTACTAACGTTTTACAAAATTTAAAAGCTATACTCTCATTCAAATGTAATAATCTTTGTACTTCAATTAACATATTAGAATTATATAAATGTAATAATCGATCATTTTTATTAGGTTTAAATTCATTAATA
Organism: Nasonovia ribisnigri; assembly: GCA_027563435.1. NCBI lineage: Eukaryota > Metazoa > Arthropoda > Insecta > Hemiptera > Aphididae > Nasonovia > Nasonovia ribisnigri. The sequence goes on along the minus strand of JANEHU010003085.1, from coordinate 21,478 downwards.
TGTACAGTCGATAATTTAATTTGTGTTAAAGCTCGTATATAATTATTATATTGTACCCCATAGTTAATAAACTGTTTTCGTAAGTATAATAATTTTGTTTTTAATACATATCGATAAATGATTATATTGATTACATCATAGTCATATATCTTCTGTAAACTTACCAAGTTTACGTTCAACTCCTCCCCTGTTTGCCTCTTCGATCTTTTGACATAGCTCTGTTCAGTTTTCTTCTTTTTTTCTTCTCACCCCATCATCATTCCTATTATCTATATATTAACTGAAAGTCTACACTGGTGAGTCCTATTAGTGATATACTAAGGAATATACAATAAATGAATTATAATTTTATAATCAAATTCCCGACTTTAAATATGTTTTCACAGTTAAAAATGTAGGGTTTAATACCTCATTTCTAATGACTATTAATTAATTGTATTCAGGACTATACTTAACGAAACCTAATAACTAATAAGGGTAAATTATTGGATCAAAGGCTGTTCTTGTAAAATATATAATCTAAACTACGTACTAATATTTAATTATTTATGCCTTAATATTTTATTTTACTCGCTATACAATTTTATATTCATATAATATCATTATGCTATTTATGTAAATGTACGTTATAGTGAATAAATCCTGATTACTTATATAAACACTATGAAATATTTATTTGAGTAATAAAATATATACTAGGTTATTTTCGAATTATTGTTATTATTATTATATTCATTTGGTATAGGATCGGTTATTTATTTAATTTATTTATTGATATCGAAAAAATTCGAGTCATAGTCACTAATCAGATATCTATATCATATTAAATAGAGTACATACCATGTTTATTCTGTAGGTGGTCAGATAGATTACTCCGACGAGTGAAATCTTGTGTGCAGTGACCGCATTGAAATTTTATTTGTTCGTGAGATTTTACATGCCTCAACATACTACTCTTCACAGTGAAAACTTTTTCACAAACACCACACTTAAACATTTTTACTGATAGGTAATAAACACTGAACTAAGAATAATAGTAACACGTAGACTGTTTACAAGAGCTTGAAGAACAGTATGATTCCTTTGAGTGAAATCGGTTGTCTTATATATGATGTATCTACCCCCTCCACACAGCTATAGAACGCATGATAGATATCTATTTTTCATATGTCATAATATATTAATATCTATAATTAAGGTATTGGAAAGTAATACCTTGTAGGTAAATCTCTAAATTAGCTTTTCCTAATGACTTTTGACTGAATGTGTATGTACAGCGTATATAATAACAACAAGGTGTTAGAAAAATGTTATAATAGTACTACTCTGTTAATACTATATTAGTATATTACAGGTGATATAGTATGGATATTTTCACCTAAATACATAAGTGATTAGGAATCGTGTTGTCTGCTATAACTTATAAACCATTATAGCGCGGTAATAGCTATTACAAGTTATATACACATATACTTTCATATTTCACATTGATAGAAGATAATTGAATATCATTAAGAATTATTTAATTTCGTTCTATGTATATTCCCAGTAGTGTTTCCCAGTTGCTGATTTTCTATGAATACTACTGGCGAAACTGAAGGCACATATTTTCATAGTGACATTTTAATAATTTTAACCGCTGCTAATCGCATATAGTATTCCGATGTTTGTGTATTATATCTAATAATTAAATATATTTATTCTAAGCCTTTCATCTAACTCGATACGGAATGCATGCGATAGGTAAAGAGGTAAAGAATGGATGGAGGGGAGGGTGGGCAAGGCCGGGCACGTTCGTGATAGCATAGACCTATAGGCTGGGCGGGGTAACTGGATTTACCTGGATCTGCGGGGTGATACAGAACATACTAAAACATACTACTTACATGTTACGAATTATTATGATCCAGATATATATTAGTAAGACCATGTCACACTCACTCATAGTTAAACAGTAGCTAGGCGGTATCAAAACTGAAATCGTGTTCACCGCGAACTCCAACGGTACGACAATTATATATTATTACAGTTCCGTGTTTTGTACAGTCGTTTCAAAACACATTTTCACAAACCGTTCGACAAAAATACGAATGTCTCTCGAGTCTTGATGAGAGTATCGATTGTGAAAATCAAATCACCAAACAAGCCTACCTATAATAACGACTAACGAGTGTAAGACAAAACACGTCCCCATAGTAAGTATCGTTACTTATTATATATACTTTTATAGGTAGCCACCGATCCCAATTTTTTTTTTTTTTTTTTTTTGCAACAGTCGAATTCGTAATAATGTGGATTTTTTAGGGGAAGGAGGAGCGAGACCCACCGTTGATCACCGTCGCTATTTAGAAACTCCTTCCCCCCAGAGAAAACCGTCTGGAACAAGCCCTCCTCGCGGGTCTCGGCTTGACGGGGCGACCATAATGATAATGCGATATAATATTTACTCGTCGTAATGGTCGTAATGCGTTTCGGGACGAACGCGCCGCGGCGACGCGCTCCGGTCCGTATCGATTTCTGCGGTTCGCGAGCCTCGCGGGGGTGGAACAGCTGACTGGTACGCGTGCCGCCACGAGATAACGCGCTAGTCAGCTGCGAGTGTCGTCGTGCCGCTCCGCACTCTGCTTGGCGTCCGACGCTGCTGCCGCACAGCCTCGAGTCCGTCGTCGCTGTCGTTCTTGCCGTCGCTGTTGTTGTTTTTACTGCGGTCGTTTCGCGGCCGTGGACATGACGGCTTCGTCACCGCCGGCGCAGCAGCAGCAGCAGCAGCAGTTCGTCACCGTCGCTACTGCAACTGCAGCTTTTCGACTGTCGCTGGTGATGTTGCTGATGCTGGACGTCGGCACCGCGTCCGCTTCCATATGCAAATCCGGGCTGTGCACCCGCGAACAGTACTGCTGTGGCGACGGCAAGTGCTGTGACAACGTGTACAGCCTCTGGTACTTGTGGTGAGTGACAAGCGACGTGGCGTACGCCCGGTGTTTCTTTCGACACCTAACCATTATTATAGTACCTGTACGCTTTTCCTCATCCCTGTGCGTGTGAAATTTTTTTCTTTGGATTTTTATTTCCTACATTTTCCTGCCCGAGTCTGTGCTTATAGGCAATAAAATATCTTTACTCGATATAATCATATGCTGCAGCCGTCGATTGACCGCTGTGATTGTCTACAATATTAATATTGTAATATTTTATTGTCAATATTTTCCTCTGCAGTGGGGGAGTAGCTGTTATGCTCTTCGTCGTCGGTTCATTTTGTCCGGTCATCAGACAGTGCTGTTGTTTCCGGACTCCGGTGATCGTCAAGTATGTTCCGGTGCCCACGTCACCGACTAAATTCGTAAGTATATAATATACGTGTAATAGGATGATGGGAGCTGGCGGTGTCATGTGTAAGGTAAACGATAAATTAAGCGGTTGCGTAGCTGAAGCATGGCTTAAAGGGGTATATCCCCTCCCAGAATTTTCCTGAAAATTAAAAATATTTTTAGTTTTCTCTGAACATAATATATGACATTAGAGTATACAAACATAACGTTATCATCAATGGCGACTCTCGGTTGCTGTGTGGCTTTATTATGATATCGCTGTCCCCGCATAGGTATAACAAATTAATTATAATAAAATAATAAATATATTATTACTGATTACTAATTGCCATAAAACTTTAAATTATATTTGTCCAAAATATAAGACCACGGTAGAAAACAAATGTATAATGTGTTTGCAATTGTGCACAATGTTCTCACACGACCGGATGTATCATAAATATCAAAAAATTAATAAAAATTCTTTTTCTTAAAAATATAAGCATGAAATCAATTTTCTTTAATTAAAGTAGTGGGTTCGATCATGCCGTCGTCCAAACCACGAACCGTCACTTGTAGTCATGTATCTATTAAAATTTTAATTTGTATGAATGTTGCTACAAAAGTTTAAAATATTATATTTACTCACGGTATCAGCATATCAAACTTTTCAGAATTCCTATAATTAAGCCTCAAATGTACAACAAATTTTCAGTCCCGCACCCTTCCAACAAGCCAAAATTCTCGCTACGCCACTGATGTTAGGTACGGGTTGTGATCAATTATAGAATTGTACACTCCAATACCTTTACGCTGCACAGTAGAATCGATTTTCAATGAAATATTGTACAGCCGCAGTCTCTCCTCTGCAGACTCCTACTATCCCTCAAGAAACTAAATAGAGTTATTGGTTTGACGAGCAAATTTAACTTCTGGAAGCCTGTGCGGCGATTCACCAGGTCATGATACAAACATCAAATTTCATAATATGTCATATTAAGTTTATGGAAACTGCAGTTTTATTTTGGTTCGACCTATAAATAACTACGTGTCTCACTCTCTCTCCGACCACCATGTACTTTGTCTTAGTAGGTATCTATTTAAATAGAAGCTTAAGTACCTATGCTCTTCTATTAGTTATTTCTATTTTATGCCTAAATGTTATAGATTTACGGAAATTAACAACAAAACCTTTAAAACATTAATTTGGGGTGTAACAAGAAGACCTGACAGATGAAGTAACTTTTGTTCTAATCAGTATTTTGAATTTTTTTTTACATATAATTTATAGTCACTTGCGCTAAACGTATAATATAAATAAAATTATTTTAACTTTTTAATACTGACAATAAAGAATTTAAAATTTATATTACATTTCTTTGGAAAAATTCAAAATAGCCAATTTGTAAATCTGATTATAAGAATAATCTTTATGCTAAAAACATTTATCTAAGGCAACTAGTTTATTTTCTACTTTCCTAGAATTTTTTTAAATATCTATATTTGTTTGAGTAAATTAATTTAGATCGTATAGGTAGGTAGTAACATTTTTCAAAATATTATTTTTGAGAATTTCCCGAGATAAGTATATTTCTTAAATTATTTCTGAATCATATAATTTCCCTAATTTTCGTCATACGTTTAAGTAGAACCATTTTTTTTTTGTCAGGTCTTCCTGTTACACTCTTTAGTAATCGGTTTAATGAAATTGGTTTTTTTAGATTTTATAAGAAACCTTTTTTTATACTTTGACTTTGAGTTAAATCTGTATGATTTGAGTGCCAAAGATAAAATAAACAAATATTATTTACGCCAATATATTATATTAATGTTTATATTACTAAGTGCCAAGGCCAAAGGTTACTCGGCCCCGAGATTTTGGAGCATTTATATACCACATACTATTAAATTCCTTTTTAACTAATTTTGACGTTTGTGTGACCGACAATCGCCGAAAGTCAACGCACACCGGCCTTGACCGAACGTGCTGAAGCGGTACATCAGTGGCGTATTTACGGGGGAGGTGCCGCATAAATACCTATCTAAGCATCTAATATACTATATATTCTGTAGCGAAGCCCCCAACTTAAAGGTGTTCAGAATATTAGCAAGACCCTCCCCCCCCCCGCTCCCCATGAAAAATTCCTATGGGCGGCTACATTATGAAACGAAACTCGCGTTCTGCACGAGCCGAACTGCTGAGAATTTCGAGATGACTACCGCCAGTTACCCCTTTGCAAGATGCCTGAATGGTTGAACAGCATATCTGCTCATGGCGGTGTACGTTTCATTCAAAATATGTTATACATTATCAATCAAAACCCGCCGAAATAAATAATGTTCGTAAAAAATTGTTTCTTGTTCTCGCTTAAGAAATATTCCGATCGTGAAAAATGCACCAGAGTGGACGTGACGCTGCCCATGCCGCCTCAAGCCACCACGTTGGACGTTACGAACTGCATATAATAATATATACACAGCAGCACCCACTACACACAGTACCTACACACGTTGTAATATAATAATACTAAATATTGTTGTTCACGATGACCTCGGTGTACACAATATGCGCGTGTCGGTCACGTGGATCGTCTTTTTTTTTTTCTCGTGACGACAACAGCCAAAACATTTTAGGGCGTTACCGCGCGTGTACCGGGATCGAACATTGACAATATTATAACATAATCGTTAATAATAATAATAATAATGTATTACCCACCTATGTGTAATATGTAAATATAGCGTAGAAGTTATATAGAACGAGTCTATTCCAGAAGTCCTGAATGAAAAATAGTGGTCCGTCGAACATTTTTCTTACTGCTCTGAACGGTATAATACTCATAATTATATGACGCAAATCATTATACTGCAGACCTACATTCTTCATCTATAATTACCCTCATGGCTACATAAACCCTATTTGTGGACTTAAACTAAAAGTAGGTGTACCTAAATCAGTCGATATATCTCCGTATGTAGGTACATATGAATAATAATCACACCCGTCGTGTCTTACTGCAATGGCATTTTCAAATGCCGCGGTGAACTTGTTTTCTTGTCGTTTATATTTATTTATTATAATTATGATCTTTGAACTATTAACTTTGAATATACTGAGTAGTACATTAAAATGTCGATGGTTGTCCTCTGCTGTCTCAATCGCCTTATGTAGAAGGTTACTTATATAACATGATATGGATAATACTTATTACTTATGTTGCATGTAACTATTTAAGTATTAATACTAAAGCAGGAACTTACAACTACATACGACAGTTCCACAATTGAATTCACGAGTATCGAAGTTCATACAAGCAAGTTTTCTTCTTCGAGATGAGAAATAAAGACTAGTACCTACCCTTTTCAAATCATTTATAAGAAAAATAGTAAAAATTATACTAAAACATGAACATTTATGACTGATGTGCCTTATAAGTTTAAAAACAATGCGGAATATATAGGTATACTTACTTACATACCTACACGTGGGCATATATCAATTGCGCCGATCGATATTCCAATGTTATAAATTGTGTGCGTCAATTGCGCCGATCGATTCTTAAATATATATAAATGTCTATAATACTATTTCTATTATAACTACAAATCGGTTTTTACGTATTTTAACCTTATATATCTATATCATAGGTAAATTTGAATTATATTATTTTATTACTTGAAGATAAAACAAATTCTGGACAAATAACGCGTTATGTTAGGTTTTTTTAGATTGAGATTGAGATTCAAGACACTTCATCAGAAAGATAAATTTGTATGTAATATATGTATGTTAATTATTTTTATTAAAATTTACTTTTTAATGTAACTTTTTTAATACCAGCGCAATAAATGTATTCCTTTTTAATTTACTCTTTTTATATCGGCGCAATAGATGTATACCTTTTTGATATACCTTTTTTATACCGGTACAATAGATGTATACCATACAGGTAGTGTCCCAAATTCGGCGCAATTGACGAAACCCCCTACACGTTACAACGAATAATGAAAACATTTCCTAGTCAATAAATACTGTTATTCATATACATAGTTGCAATTCAAGAGCAGGCGTGAAAAATAGTTGCAGTAGGTACGTATATATATAATTAAAGGGTTGAGTGAACAGAGTTATTATGATGACATGACATTTACTCTTTTTTTTCAAACTTTTCACACCTTATTATCCATGTTACGAGCTCACGTGTTCGCGCGTAATGATATCGCCTTTATCGTCGAATGTATCTCTGAAAATTATTAATCAAATTACTTAGAACAATTATTATTATTATTATTTTATTATTGCGTCACGCACCGACAATGGCACCCGACCGTATGCAACTATGGAAACAATAACCCTTCAGTTTTACGTTTTATTTTTTATTTTTTATTTTCAATTAGATTACCCCACGGTCTAGTGTAGGATACGCGCGTGATAAAATATATATATTGGCACACGTGTGAACAAAATATGAATCGCAACGCTTCAATAATAAATTTTACTATATTAGGTTATAATATATCTCCGTCCAAAATTGTATAACTGCGTATATTATCGTTAGGTTAGGTTAGGTTAACTACGAACACACACATACACGCAACGTCAAGTCTCGTCGGTTGAATTATTATAATACATATAATACATACAGTACATCATAGTGTGTATAGGTACAGCGAGTAATTCACCAAGCATAATACTCACAACGTTTTTTTTTTTATTCTAACTCGCGATAATTTATTCGAATTCTGATTTTTAGTACCTATAGATACCTCCTACTCAAGGACCTGAAGGACCGCCACCATTATATTTTCGATTTTATAGATTTTTATCCCGTTGGAGAGCGTTTCAAGCATATTGTATTCACAGTCAAACGAGAATCACCCTTTTTCCTGCGAAATGTTAAGCGCTTTTTTGAAAATGTCGACGTATCTAAAATCAATATTCGACCCAGTAGTTTTTCAGTCATCTAACACCGTGTGTCTACTAATAGTTTGAAGCCCATGATAATAAGATATGACAGTTTTTAAAGTTTGTTTTATTTGAAAAATAAGAAGTCGGCATGACACTCCTTAAATGCTATAAAGATCTAAATAATTAAAAATAATATGGTTCTTAAAGACATATAGGTACTTAAAATTTCCAAAAAAAAAAAAAACAAAATTTGAATAAAGTTATTAGGTATTAAAAAAAAAATGAAGATCATGCTCGGTGAATCACTTTGTGTACCTACATTAATATATTATTATTATTGTTTAGCGAGTCTTGCATAGGCATGTATGTGCCTGGTACTTTCTAATTTCTACTTACCTGGAAATATTATCGTATATAGCGTTTTAGCATAGGTTATACGGTATAACTTATACCTATCTATGAAATGACGAAATTCGATACGACAGCAGGCGGCAATATATCGATTGTTAACATATTATTATAATATGTAGTGGGTCAGTCACGAACATTTAAATATTATACCTAAATTATATTATAATGTTGCATAACATTGCGATACCTACGATGCGTTTCGTTCGATTTTCTAATAGGTACCTACATACCTAGATATTTTCAAGGGGAGCCGTTAGTTATGCTGAAACTAGGGCCAATATTCTGATTAGGGGGGGGGGGCTGTATATTATATAGTTCAAACAAATAATTAATGCGTGCAGTCTAATATAATCTGTATACTTGATAAAAAAAAATTCACATCAAGCCTTTAAAATTGTAAAAAAAAGTTAGATGGGGGACAACCGATTTCTGGTTTTAGATCTAATCTATTGATATATTTATTTATACATATAATATGAACATAAATACATGAATTTTCCCCCATAAAACTAAAAAGGTTTACAAGTGCGTTTACATCACCAACAATTTGTCAATTTTCGGTGTGTTTTTGAAAACAACTATAATAATAATAAACAGTTTAGTGTTAACATTTGTATCAATCAATTTTTTTTATAATAATATGGCCTTCTCTGTGAAAATAATACAATTTTTATTGAAATCAATATACTATACAATCATTTTAACATAGCGGGATAGACTATAAGGAGTAATAGAGGTCTCTCCCATATATGGCCGTATAACTGAGCATTTAAATGCCATGGTTATTTTTCTCAAATTCTTTGTGTCAAAATACCAATGTCATTCAACCAAATATGCTTTCGTGTTTGGGTTTGATATGTTAAGAATAAAGTAGAAAATTAATTAGGTATCATTTAAGGGTTATGTTAAAAAAATTACATAAATAAGTATAAGAAAAGTATCAGTATTAAAATTTAAAACATTATATGGCTGAATTAATTTGTGAAAGATATATTTTTTAATGTAATTGTAAGACTTAATTAATGGTTTATATAAATCATATAATATAATAACTGTTACCTATGTATACTAGTTTAAGATTGCAAATAAACATTTTATTTGCCAAAAATAAAATGTTGTTGACTATTATGTATTCTGTTTATCAGTATTTAATAAAAAAATATTACTTATGTGAATGTGTAATGTATTGTGTTATTTTCCTATCCATTTTGTAATATAGACATTAGACAATTGTGAAACATTATATAATATTACTAGTAAATAGTACTTAGGTACTTGATTTTTATAATATTTACTTTTAAACAATATTGTTCTCTAATTCTGAAATTATTATTATTTTAATATTATATGAAATAAACGACAGCTTCATAACTTCAAACATTAATTTCTTTTATTTTTAATGAGATCTTAACAATAATTATGATATCTCAACTAATAAAATTGTTTATACTTAAAAGAAAATTAATTAATTTCAAGGAAGAAGCATATATTGCAAACTCAGCAGAATATTATAGTTAGAAATAATATACATACTGTATAAAGAATGAAATGTAAAAATCTATTTATTAATACATTGTATAGAGCTAGAACTAAGAAAGATTTATATTAAAAGTTAATATATTGTTTAATATTGTTCTGTTTAATGAAATAGAGTGGATACTGTCAGATGAACCTCTAATAAGAACCTTTATCAGAGACAACGCCTATGCAGTGTGAGAGGGTACTTCAGGTCTGTGGTAAAGCTTTAAGTTTGAACCAAAACAATAATTCGTAGCTTTTTATCCTACAGATAGTGCCTAGTTTATTCATTGTTATATTTAATACAGGTACATTAAAAAATTTTTTTTTTTATTTATGTAATTTTAAGTAAATGTATAGGTAAACAATTAATTGACTTTTATTAAATATAATTTTTAATCATACATATATATTATACAGTCTAATTTTATTATAATAGAAATAAAGTAATATGTAGGGCACACAATTAGTATGAGGACCTTAAGGCAAATATCATATTGAATTTGAAATCAATTTGCTTTGTTCCTAAACAAGAAGCGGATAGTTGTTGATACTCCAAACAAGTTCATGGCCTAAAACAAAATTAAAAAATTGTTTTATTAAAATGTAGAATATTAGAATTAAATAACTTTAATTTAAAATAGAGATAATTGATTAGTATTTGGAACTGAATAGTATAAAAATAAATAGATTTTGAGTAGTTGATATACAATACATATAATTTTAGTCACATGAAACTGATTCTTTCAAATGTTTAACAATACATAATATGCATCAACACAACAAAAATATTCTTTTAAAATAATAGCCAGCTAAACATTATTATTTTTCAATAATTGGATCATGAAATACAAAAGAAATAGGTTTTTGATTCTGAGCTATTTTACTTTTAGTTATTGCAATTTTAAATAAGAATGAATATTTTGAAAAGATGGATTTTCCAAAAATATTTAGAATATGCATTAAAAATTGTAAATGTTACGTAACATTGAAATTATGTGCAATATTAAACAAGCAAAATTAAATGTAATATTATATTTTACTATAGAATCATGAACCAGATTAATAATAATCACCTATCATTAAATACAAGTTAGGAAGATTGATATGGAATCGCATGAACTCATAAGCCTAAATAACAGTATTATGTTTAAAAGTACAGTTGAAAATCAATTCAGTTCAGGCATCCAATATCTAATGAATGCAATAGTCGAAAAAGCACAAAAATCCATTAAAATTCCATCCAAATTGAGAAAATTGAGAACTCTCAAATTTTATTTCAAAATATTTAAAACTATTTTGAACAATGGTGTATTATGTGCTTAGGGTTGTTAATTTTACTCTGGGAATTTGAATGAATTAATGTGCTTTCTCAGACTGGCAAAAGGAAATAAAGGAAGGTATTAAGAAACATTTTAAGTCCAGTGCACAATACAAAGTTAAGGACAACCAAAAGTAGGAAAAATTATGACCTATAAACACTGTCAACAAACCCAATATTTTATCATATCTAAAAGTTAGATATGTTGGTATGGAATGGTTTGGACATGTATGGAGAGCCAATTATGATATTAAAAAAGTGCTGACTGAAACCATACAACAAAAGGTGTGCAAGTGGGTATTGCTCTGCTGTACAGTAGGTTATAAGTAGGTCACTATAATGGGTGGTGTTAAATTTGAATTCAATAATATATATAACTGTATACGATTCTGAGCGGAGACGGTTTGTCAGGCCTAGGATATTGTATAATATAAAATTTAAATTATATTCAGTTATGTGCAGTTGAACTAGTTGAAGTATTATTATTTGTTTATTATCATAATTGTATATAATAATATACTTAAGAAGTTTCAAGTAGCCACAAATAATATTTTAAAAATATAACATAAAACTAAAATTGTTCTCCTTCATTTAAATATCTAATTTCGTCCAAATTTTAACATAAAATAACTATAAAAAAACTGTGTTTTATATTTTTTTAAGATTTATTGGTTACCGAATAACCTATTTACAAGGAACATTGTTTTAAACTTTCAATGCTTAGCTATAAAAATTAAATATTTCATACATTTTTAACTACAAAATAATTTTTAAATTTTAAATTTAAATGCTTATAAAAAAAGGTACTACATAGTTTGTTATAGCCTCACCACCAATGTTTGTTATTTCCCCGCCAACCATAATAATAAATATATTGTATTAATATTAAATAATGAGTTTATTTATTAATATTTATTAATCTAACAGGACTAATAGTTCAACCGAAAAAACATACCATTACTATCAGGTGCCTACCTAGGTGTTTATCACAAATAATCAAACCGATAAACCGATCAAACATCACAGTACATATTTGTTCGTGTTTCGTATATTATCATTAAAATTAATTTCAAGGATTACATTTAATAACACAAGTGCCATATATAAATGAAAATATATAAATAGAATTCCATTTCTCCAGTCCAAAATGTTTATTGAAATGACAAGTACATGTGAAAATGGCCATGAAATAGTATATGATGGAATTTATGTGGCGATCAAAACTAAATAATAGTGATACATTTGAAACAATTTTGGAAATCACAAAAAGCCTAATCATTTTTATACACTTTTTTAACATTATATCATTGTTTTATATTTATGTGATGTATTTATTACTCTTCAATTTTTTTTTAATATTATATCAATAAATAATCTCAATTTTTTATAAATATACAATGTATTTATTACTATGGATGATGGCGAAATAACAAACCTGAGTAGCGGGCCTAAAAAGCTTTCACTCACCCTAGCGGGGCTATAACACGGCAGTACAAGGCTAAATAAAAATTGATATTTTCAATTGATATTGTAACAATATATCAAGAGCCTTGTATTAAATTTGAAATGTGTCAGTTAACCAGTCATTTAATAGGGAAAAATTGAGTGAATTGCTTGTGGCAGCTCAAGTTCTACAGGGACTGTCAAGCTAAGAGAAGAAGTTTATTTTTTTAAATTTTTTGAAATCTCATTACTTTTGTTAAGTTAAGTTCATGATCCAGTCTTGAAAAACCATTTATAATTCAAAATCTTTTGTTTAAATATTATATTACAATTTTTAAGTCGGTACTTATTAATCTATACATTTTTTTTAAAAGTTATTATATTTCAACTTAATGAGTCACTTCAAAAAGAATTAGACATTCTTAGTAACCATAAAATATAAACCACTTGACTGAGATAAATATTTTTACAGTTAAAACTACTTAAAAGTTTTCTAAAAACTAGATTTCCAAATTGGCTATTTTAAAATTTTCTAAAAATATTAAAATTATTTTTAATTTTGAGCATTGAAATAAAAATAAATATGTAATATCATACGTGATTCCCACAAGTCAATAATTTAAATATATAAAAAAAATTAAATAATAATAATTATAAAAAAAGTTATTTAATTTGTCAGGTCTTCCTGTTACACTTTGTATATTATTATTATACCTACTTCTAAAACATCTGTGTTGAAAGGTGATGAATGATGTTCCCATTTCATAAGTTCATTAACTCTTAGTGGTGCTTCAGATTTTTTGTCATCACATTCAAATGCACTTTTTTCACTTAGAACTACACCTTTTCCTCCACAATTACATTCCAATAAATCATGAGTTGAGCACAAAGCATCTTTTTTGAAATTAAATAAGTCCTAAAACATGAAATGTTAATATTAAAGTTTAGTAAAATGTGGAAAAGTTCAAGCATACTTTTAGTTGATCAAATGACAGTTTTGTATTATTTTGACTATCAGGATTAGTAATGGCTTCACTCAAGCCAGTCTTACTAATTTGTCTTTGAAATATCTTTTCTTCTATTGTTCCACTTGTTAGTAGCCTATAAATGTGAACATTTTTTTTCTGACCGTCTCTCCAAATTCTTGCCATAGCTTGTTGGTCAGAAGCTGGATTCCAATCAGAGTCATATAAAATTAAATTTGATGCACCAACAAGATTCAAACCTACACCCCCTGCTTTTGCACTTAATAAAAGAACACCTAAAAATAAATCCATTAATTATTATAAAATTAATTTATAGTGAATGCAAAAAATACTGATTGTAAAAACTATTAAGTACTGTAATTAGAGTTTGAATCATTAAATTTTTTAACTATATCAGTTCGTTGTGCAGTAGCAGTAGATCCATCAAGTCTCAAATATTTGTAATGTTTCATATCACATAACTTAACAAATACATCTAAAGTCTGAGTATAATATGATATCAAAACTGTTTTTTCAGAACCATTTTTATGCAACTCTTTTAATAAATTGTCAACAACAATAAGCTTTCCTGAACTTTCTATTAATGAATGTTTTAAAGTAATAATGCGATTCAAATGTTGACTTAAGGTCTCCTGAAAAAGTATTAGTTTTATATTACTTATGATTTCAAATTTATATAATAGGAACATAATATTATAAACACTAGATTTTGTATACTTCAGTAGTATCAGTGTTATTGTGGTTGTTCAGTATTAATTCTGGATGGTTGCAAACTTTCTTTAACATAGTAATGACACTAAAGTGTGAAATAGTACTCAAACCAAATTCTTGTACACGATTTTCCCAATATGACACAGTTTCTTCGTATAAACGACACTAAAATATTATATACATTAAACAAATTAACAATCCAAATGTAATTTCAAATGTGATTACCTGAATAGGAGACATTGCACAGAACACTACAGACTCAAATTTAGAAGGCAGATATTTGTTGTTAACATCTTGAGTCCTTCTCAAAATAAATTTTTCAGTTACTTCATTAAGTTCTGAAGCTTTTTGTTTTCCCAGGGAAATTACTTGTGGGTGGCATTCCGGTTGTTGAGATTCAACAATTTTGTCCTCAAACTCACGTTTGAACATTGAATAAGTTCCCAATATTCCAGGATTAACAAAGTCTATAAGTGCATAAAATTCAGCAAGCTCATTTTGAATTGGTGTACCAGTCAATAAAACTCTTCGTTTACATTCTATCTTTGTTAATGCTAAATATGTATTAGTGCTGTTATTTTTTAACCGGTGGCCTTCATCACATACCATCAAATCAAAATGTAGTTTTTCAATTTCTTCAAAATAACGCACTAACATTTCATATGAAGTTATCATTACAGGATAGCTCCGAGCAGGTAATCTAGCAAACTCTGATGGTTTTTTTTTCTTTATATTTAAAAAAAAACAAAATACTTCATATATTATATATCTATTATTCTATAATGTATGAAAAAACTTACTTGATCTACAGAAAACAGTCTTAGTCTATCTCTTCCTAACCACCTACTAAATTCATTTTCCCAATTTCCTACAAGACTACTAGGAGCCACTATCAATACTCTTTTGGCCAATGGAATACCTCCATATGGTCCTCGCTTCAGTAACATCCTACATTAAAATATGTAGAACAAATCAAAATTGTGGTCATATTAAAGTACATATTAACATACCAAACCAAACAAATAGTTTGCAATGTCTTGCCAAGACCCATTTCGTCAGCCAAAATAGCACCAAAATATTCTTGAGCCTTAAATCCAGAAACGCATTCATACAAAAAAATAATGCCAGTTTTTTGATGAGGTCTTAGATGTTTTGCCAAAAAAGGTTCAAGCACAACTGTAGTGATTTCTTCTTCTTTTTTGTTGAAGAAAGACTTTATATTTAATAAATAAATAATACAATTAACATACAATAATTATTTTATTTTAGCTAATTTACTTGATGATCAATATCAGGTTCAGGCATGGTTAGTGCTTCAGGAGAACTAACATCTACTAATATCTTTGGTCGTTTACGGGGAGGTCCAGCGCATGAAGTAACAGTTGATTTTTCAATCGCTGCAGTATCAAATTCTGTAACTAAATCTAATACTTGGACTTGCTTACTACCAACAACAATAATTGCACCATCTTCTAAATTTAAAGATTTTAAGTCACTGGTAGTGCCTAATTTGTGACCATCTAAATCCTAAAATGATATACTATATTAAAGAAGAAAATTATATCAAAATGATGTATATATATATAGTACTAGTTATTACATGAAGTGCTGCAAATTTATCAGATACAATGAGGTATCCATCACCTTCCCATGTTTTGTGCTTCTTTTTTGTTTGTTTACCCCAAGTAACGTTGTATCTAAAATCAAAATTGTTATTATTATCTATTTAATATTTGACTATAGTCTATAAGGAATACTAACTTTTTACTTCCTAAGGTATTTGATGGTTGAGTAACATTTTCTTTAACTTCTTGTTGGTCATCAATTTCCGTTACATGTATATTGGGCTTGATTATTGTTTTATGTACTACAGACTTCAGAATTTTTTTAGGTATATTTTGAGGAAGCTGCAAAGGTGTAACACAATTCTTGATGGTATGACTAGTAGGCTGAATGACCGCAGACACATTTTTTATTGTTGTATTATCACATGTCTTAATTAGAGCAAGAATTTCAGATGGTGTTCTTTTTACTTTCACTCCTTTTTCTAAAATTAAAATAGATTAAGATTATAAAAATAAAAAATTTGAGTACCTACACAAAAAAATAAATAATTTATATAAATTTAATTTAGGTACTTGCATATAGTATTCTAATTTTTAACCTAAAGTTTATTGTATTTGCATGTAAGTACTTATGATTAATATTTTCAAAAAAATTAAATTAAAGGGTACCTGCATTGCAAAGTTACCTAGACACTTAACATTAAAAGAAAATTAATATAGTATATTAGTATGGACTAAATGTTAGGGGGGAAATTTATATATAATATATATATATTGTATTTGTATTTATATTCTGGCATTCTGCAGATACACATAAGTATATCAATTTACCTAGCCACATAGATACTATAATTGCAATGTTTATTTTATTTTTAAAACTACCTAGAACATTTACAAAAGAAAAAAGAATCACATTTAAATTAAACTAAATAGACTAAATATTATAAAATATATTCATTATTCACATTGTTATTCTAAAATGTGTTTAAATAGTCAATAGATATCAAATTAATTGTATTAACAGTAGTTTGAAAGTACTTATTAAAATAAAAAATTGGGATTAATAATAGACAAAAAAAACATTAAAAATAAAACTTACCAATATCCTCTTTAGGAACTAGTGGAAACAGTTGAGATGGTGCACGACTTCTTCTCATGATAATTTAGAATAAATAGATTATTTGTGTTTCTTTTACACTGTCATTACATGTCTATAACTACACAGTAGTTATGATTTACAAAAGTAATGGTTAATATATTTTATAGTTTAATAATGTATTAGCCAACAATTAGTGTGGTAATAACAATATCCAGAAATTAAATCACTCCTGGTCCAGACCGTCCAGTACTCCAGTTTTCTATAGCTGTTATAGTCCAGTTGCAAGTCTCAAACGTTGACTTTCGGATTAGGTGTGAAGCGCTTGTGAAACCGTTGTCCCGTCAGTTACTATCCTTATCATTTTTAGGACAAGTGATTATCACTCGGTTTATTCATAGATAAGTAAAAGCATAGTATCTATCACGAACACGAATTAAGATAATATACTGGATACCACGGTTTAAGCACAGTTTAAGATTGACAATATAAGGTGTGTACATCAACTGCTGTATTTAGGAACAACTAATTTCAGCGGATTACCAATCTGCTGAGTTTCGGAACATAAGGAATATAATATAACAAAAAAAAAAAAAATTAAATAACTATGTACATTTCAAATTAATTTTTTTGTAGGGATTTGAAATATGAATACAATGCAGGGGAAGAAGATTACCCTTGGATTGAATTAAAGATGAAGGATATATGGTCTTCAAAACATATAAATGTAGAAACTGAAGTATTTAAACTTATGTTTCTCATGCATATGGATGAAGACATTATGGAAGAAAACCAGGCAGTGGTAGTCCACAATTGGATTACAAAACGCTTATGTTTCCGTTCAGCACCATGATGGATCATGGATGCCAATTAGTAAGCATCAATGTTCTTTATTTTATATTGTATATCCATATAATATATTCGTATAAACCTCATATTGTTCTATTATAGCCATGATGATATTGCAATTGGTTTGCTTAAAGATGTAATAAAACAATATCAGATATGTACACAGTTAAATCTGATACATACATTCAAAGAAAGGTTTTATAAAAATGTCAATGACGCATTTACAAAGCATGGGTAATTTGTATTTAATAACATAATTAAATACGAATTCCAAAAAGCACTCTTTAAAATTGATAAAAGAGTATACAGGAGTTTTAATATAAATGAACTGCCGTGAGTGTTATTATTATTAACTGTTTGAACAAAATTATATTATTTAATCGCCTTTGTTCTACAGATATGAGTCCTCAGAAAACCTTCTGATGGTTGATGTCGGGGATTATTTTGTTAAATTTTATATGGACACCGTCAATTACAGCAATCCCGATTTCTCATTTATGGAGATTATAGTGATTGGTCTGCTCCTTAGCAATCAATTTCTAAATGTAAATGTATAAATAATTAACACATATAACAAATATTAATACATAATATATTATTTTTTCAGTTCAAACGATTGTACACCAAGTTTGTAACACTATCAAATTACTACTCACTAAATTATAACACTAAATTAAATAATCAAAACTTAAAAAATTCCATAAAAACACTTATAGACAAAAAATAATAAATACAGTAACAAAATACAATAAATCACCATTCCATTACATAATAAATACATCAAACACAGCAATAATAAATTTAAAAAAAAATTCTCCTTTTTTAAAAAACATACTTAATATAAATTAAATTAAATCACAAAAAATCAATAGATGTATTAAAATGAATAATCCGTGTGACATTAAAAAAATGAATAAAAAAATAAACTTTATTAAGTACATAATAAATCAATTAACTTTTCAAAATGTTTAAATTCCCTCCTCACAATTAATAACTTTTTATTAAAATAGTCTTCTCTCATACAAAACAAAAATTAATACACTAACTAACCACATTAAAATCAATAAATTTCCTCAAAATTTAAAATCTACTCCTCACTACTTCCATACTTCACCACCATTGACCCCTATAACGCCAAAACCAATAACAGTAATACAGAGCACACCGGAGCGTTTGAAACAAAAATGCACTACATTTTATAAAAGGTCCTTAATTAAATTAATGTAATTTAAATTTTTTTTCTCCAAATGAGAATGTAAAGTAATTTTATGTTTTTCAGATCCATCAGAACAGATGTCTTGGAAATATTGAATAAGATCTAATGTTATAATTATTAATGTTACTTAATTGGTTACTAATTTGTGTGTCTTATACTATTTTGTGTCTCTTCAAATATTTTAAAAAACATTAATAAATGAAATTGTATATATTTTCCAAATTGGCAGTGTACAAGTTTTTGTTTTAATGTACTTACCGCTAAGTAGGTGAAAATGTGAAATTAGTAAAAGGCTGTAATGCAATGAGTAAATTACTAGTGATGGGCACAACCGAGTGAAAACTATCGAAGTACTCGTTAGTTTAAACCACAGAATAGATAAATTTAATTGGCTTAAACTATCTAATTACTAGGTTGTTTTATAAAACTATCGAAAAACTATCGATGAATAATAATATCTATTCAATTGAAAAATCACTCAGTAGTTTTTTTTTTTTTATTATTTATTAAAAATTAAAATGTTTCAGCATATTGTACATGCTATTACAAGTTTGTTAACAGTTTTTATTTAATGACAAATTACGAAATACTAATATTATTTGTTAGTGATATAGTGATATGAAGTATACATGCAAATGTTACTTAATATTTATTTTTAGTGGTAAATTAAATTAGGTCTTCGTCTTCGCTTGATTGTGATAGGAGAACATCTTGGGGTAGTCATGGTTTTAGACGCCAATTTTTAGTTTTTGTTCCCAGGTTGTAGAAGCGTGCGCCATTGGATGTCTTGAGATTTGCGTGAAAGTTTTTAAATTGTGTTTTTATCCAGTCTTGGAGAAGAGGAATTCCTGTGTCATTATGAATTTGCTTATTTCTCATAAACCATGGAGCTTTGAGACATATTCTAAGAAATTAGTTTTGAAGAATTTGGATTTTTTTGATTTTTGTAGGGGAAGCTGCCGCCCATGTTGGGCAGGCATAAGTGACTAATGGCCGGATTATTGAGGTGTATAGTAAGATGGACGATTTCATTTGGAGGGTTGATTTGAAGTTAACTAGAGGATAAAGGGTGTTCATTCTTGCATAGCTTTGGGTGAGTTTTTTATGAGTTTTCCGTGTTAGTTTTTCGTCTAAGAATACTCCAAGGTACTTGACGGAGTCATCTTGTTCCATTGTATTGGTTGGTTATCAATATAAACGAGTTGGGGATCTTTGTATCGTTTTAAAGAAAATATTTTTGCTGCGCTTTTTGTTGGGTTGAGGTTTAGTTTCCATGTTTTGAACCAGGAGGTCACTGTGTTTAGGGCTGTTTGAAGATTTTGAATTGAAGATTCCAGGGAGTTGCTTTGGGTTATAATTGTTGTATCATCCGCAAACATCGCCAGCTGTGAGTTTGGAGGAGTTGGTATGTCGTGGCAGTAGATGTCGAATAAGGTTGGACCTAGAACTGAGCCTTGGGGGACTCCTGCTAGTATTTTTTGAGGTTGAGAAAGTTGTGTTCCAATTCTAACTTGGAACGTTCGATCCGATATGAAAGATATTATGGTTTTTAATAAATATTTGGGAAGTGCTAGAGAATTCAATTTTTGTTCAAGTCCGTGGTGCCAAACTTTGTCGAAGGCTTGCGTTACATCGAGGAAGACTGCCGTTGTATATAGTTTGTTTTCAAAGCCACTTACGATTATCTCTGAGATTCGTTGAATTTGATGGCATGTTGAGTGGTGCGTTTTGAATCCAAATTGATGTTTCGGGATGATTTGTGTGAATGATTTTATTCTATTGAGCAGTATCCTTTCATAGAGTTTTGATAATGAAGGAAGAAGGTTAATTGGTCGTGATGTTTTGATCGTTATAGACGGCAACTTCATCCGTGGAGGTGAAGCAGGATGCGAAATGGTTTGCGAGAACTTCGGTCTTTTCAGTGTTTGTTTCGAATTTGGCTGGTCCGTTTTTCAGAGGGGGAATTACGTTTTGTTGTTTGAGTAGACGTTTGGTGGCTAGCCAGAGACTAGAGTGATTAGGATTTATTTTTTTAAGATATGCCATATGCACTATAAGAGTTGTATCTATGGTTGTCCAATTCCCATTTAACTGTTCTGGTAAGTTGGTTGAGCCTTCATTTAACGGCAAGGTTTCTAGTATTCT
>JANEHU010003084.1:0-20782 GCA_027563435.1 Nasonovia ribisnigri | reverse complement strand
GGCAAGGACATACTTAACTACTTCTTCCATTTCATTCTGAGTAACATTTTTAAACTTTGATTGTTTTTTTACAGCATCTGATAAATAATTTTAATAACACTATATTAAAATTATGTACAGCAATAATATAATATATATAAACATATATATTGTTATATTTTATATAATATATATTATATTCTTCTTACCAAATATTAGGACAAATCATTTGGTTGGAAAATTTGGTTTTTCCTTTTTTGCCAGAATATGAAAACAATTTTAACAGTTTATCGGTAAAAAGTTTAGCCATTATTCTTTTAATCATCGCCTTAAAATGTTTACCTTCTATATATGTTAGTTGATTTATCTACAATAGAAAAGAAAGTATATAATAGGTACTAAATATTATATTTATAGCAAACACAACATATTAAATAATCAATATGCTTAGAAAATTAATATAACATGTATGTTAATCAGTTTGCAGTCAATCTATAGTGTTAAAAGTATAATAATAACTGTGGATAAGTTAATTTTTTAAGCTTTGGTCAATGAATAAAAATATAATTGTTTATCAAAGGTATTATACATAGATTTCTACATAGTAATAAGAAAAAATGTTTAAAAAAAACCTTACACGGCATTATCAATCATTATAAATATTGTGTATTTAATAGTAGCATCCAAAAATTCCAAACTCATATGTTCTTTCTATATATAGCCATAAAGGTATACTTCAGGTTACTTACCACATTATTACAAAATATTTCATCTTCAGATAATTTCTGATTAAATTCATTCAAATCTGAGATAGTGTTCAAAGGTAAGCCAGGTATATCTTGTAAGTATGTATTTTCATTATTATTAGCAGATGTTTGCAAGATATTACTTAGATTTTTAGTTTCCAAATTCTCCATTTGTTGGCCCAATTCCATTTGGTTGCTTACAATTCTCCTCAGCTCATGTTTAATGAAGGATAATTTATATAAGACTTCTTTTTGAAATTCTGTATCTGAAAAAGACATTATTTTCAAAATTAAAGTTATTAATAATAAATCTTATTTATATGTAATAAATTTCATTATGTAACAATGAGAAAATTCTTATACTTATTAAAATTTAACTATAAATAAATTATTAAATAATAATAAATATAATATAATAATATAATTATAATATAGACTGACCAGGGTTTATCGGTGATGTGCCCAATTCTCGTTTTCCATTTGTCATAATCAACTGTTTAGAAGCGGAACTTTGTTTATCTAGAAAAATAAATATAATCATATAAATAATTATAATAACCTATATATTTCTAATAAGATGATTACCTGAAGGTGTTACAGCTGATGTAACTGCAGTAGCCGTTGTATTTTGTACAGTAGTACACCGCTATCATTGGAATTAATAGTGATGTAATCATTAGAATAATTAATCATATCATCGTCATTATTCAATAATCTATCTAATTCAATTAATTCCATTTTGAAGGGTTCAATACTGCCACTTTCAACATTTTTCAGTAACGATGATTCCGTAGTTATTTTTGAAGCTGTATAAGTTTAAGTGTTTGTATAAAAAACATTAATAATAATACATTTCTATTAATATACTAAGAATAGTAACTGTTATATTAATATTAATTATACGCTTCTACAAAATATATATTGTATTAGTAATGCATTACGCATTATTTTTAAGTACAAACAGACTATAATATGAATACCTCGACAAATATTTACATTTTCTTTATCATTTCCATAAAACTGTATTTTATTAAACACATTATAATATAAGAAGTATAAGTACATATAATAATCAAAATTTACCTATATTTTCATTTCTATCGGAATCTGCACTATAAGAAATTTTTCGAACTGCTGACTTTGTATTATTTACATCAAAATATTTAGCATCAGATCCTCGAGTGTCTGATTGACATTTAACTATATAATAAAACATAAAGTAATTTATTCAAAAATAATTGGAATTAATTAATTTAATAAATTTTACTCAATCAGTATAACGAAAACTTAATTTCTTTTTACTCGGAGAAGGTGACCATCCGTTTATTATTCTATGCGATTTTGAATTAGTTAATTTCATACCACTATTGTCAGAATCATCATCAGATGCTAATATAAATAGAAAACAAGTTTATTTATAGTTAATTAAATTTAATAAAAAGTGTCAATCATCATACCAGATTACGTGGGGCACGATGAAGAAGGATCGTTACAGTCCAATAACAGTTTTGGTTTTTTTTTCTTCTTTCTCACGTCACTTTCATCAATAGATGATAATATGTCTGTTTTTGTCTCCCTTTTTTCTGCCATCTTTCGGGCATTGGTAAGTGATTCTATAGATTATTTACAGTAGAAACTTTAATATGTTAAATATTTAATTTTAAATGTTATACTATATGTATAATTTATACATTATATAATAAATATTAGTTAAAAGCTAATGTAAGTTGGAGTAAAGTCTAAAGGGATAGAAAAATGAAGTTAATAATTGCTATTTGCTAACCTATTATATAATATGGAACACCGAGTGGAACATATACAAATTTTATCTACAGCTGCAGTATTAGTAACATTTATTAATTATTAATGTTAGTTTTTAATTAATTATTATTCAATCTCTGACAATATTTTATTTTTTATTTAACTGTAAAGCAGACTAGTTATACATATTTTTTTCCTTTAAAAATACTCAGGAATAGTTGAGAAAAATTAACTTCTAACTTGCCACTCCAAATTACACACACCTATATACATGCTTGCCTTAATTATTAAATTTTAAATAAAAGAATGTAAAAGCTATTAATATTAGTAATTACCACAAGATTTTATCACTTTTGCTTTATAATATTTAAATTGAATTTCATTGGGGATACTTTTTCTTTCAATAAGTTTCATAATTACACTTCTACTTTTAGTACCTAGTTGGCCATGCACAAGTGCCATCTTTTTTTTTACCCAACTAGTAGGAACTGCTTCAACTGTATTGTCCTCAGTAAATACAATCACACTATAGGTGTTGGACATTTTTAGTTTCCTCTGAAAAACATCACCACTACAAAATATATGAACTAAATAATATAAGCTATAACTATATGTAATCATTATAACACAGTAAATACTAAATGTAATCACATTAAAAATAAAATAAAATATATTTAAAATTATTTAATATATTATATACACCATATTATATTCTTGTTACCTATGTATTGTTATATAATAGAATATTATATGTAATAGATAATTTAAAAAATATATTTTAAATTTCATCACTGGAATGTGAAATAGGATATGATATATTAGTATATATATATTATTTGTTCTCATAATCAAAAAACATAATATACTTAATAAAATGTGTACTCTCTATATCTATAGTAAAATAAGATTCGGATAAATTTTTAACAATGGTTATGCCTAATTTAAGACTTTTAAGACCAATTTTTCAGAACTATTTGGAGATAAAAGAATTCTAAAACTTATGTGTAAACATAAAAAGTTAAAATAACAATCATACCTCAGAACTTTTTTCAAAACAATAGGGCCTGTATAAAGCAAAAATAATCTGAAATCAGTTGCTTTCCATCTGCAAACTTCATTTAAACCTCTTGATTTTCGAGAAAAATCGCTAGTTATAAATGGATTCATGGATAATAAATGATTAGAAATTGTATTTACATTTTTATTAGGAAGGCGAACCAAGACAGATGATTTTTTAAACACACCTAACCAAAGTAATAACATCTTTTTCATTACACCTAAACACATGACAACCTCAAGACTAAAGTCATTAACCATATCTATTTCTGGTACTTTGGTTAAAATAGTATCAGTAATGTGATGATCTTCATCTGAACGATTAATAAAATCTATATGAGTCCTTTTTAAAAAATTTGTCCCTAAAAAACATGTAGTATTATTAACTCATTCACCTTCAACTTGACATCTTGTACACGAAGAATATCCTGCATGACCTTTAATAGATAAAACATAACTTTTGGCTGGACAATCACAACGAAAGGCATCAACAACATCAGTTTATTTTCCCAAAAACTGTTTGTAATCCATTTTTATACAATTCTTTAAGCTCAGACACCATTTCTTTTAAAAAAGTATTGCTGCTATGGAGCTTATCTTTCTCCCAATATAAACCAATCAAAAATACATGTTTTAAATTTGTGTACTGAGCATATCCTAAGATTGGCCAGAAAGTACTAGAAGATGATTTGGTTAGCGGTAGACTATCAATCCCAATGTTGATATGAATAACATCTCCACACTTACCTATAAATTCACCTAATGTATTTATTAAGTTTTATAATTTTTTGCAGATGCTGTACCAGTATTAAAAAAAAAGAAAACTAGAAAATCTGAAGGATTAACCGATGAAAAATCCTTGGGGGAACTCCAGGCTGAAATTCCCTTCTTTAGAAAATCTTCTGTAAAAGCTACTACGGTTGATTCTTCAAAATGGCCTTTGCTTTTGAAGGTAAATATTAGCACTAATTATGTAATATTTAATGAATATTTTAATGTTGTACAAAATTGAATGTTATATTAAGAATGGTAATCAATGTTGTATTGCCAACTATATTTCTTTTATGAAGTAAATCCTTTGCTAAATAATTAAGCGAATTTTAAAAGTTGAGAAAACTGGTCATTCTGGAACATTAGATCCAATAACTTCAGGTATTTAATTATTTTATTTTTAAAAACCCTTTATTTTTCTGTGCATTAACTTCATATTTCAATTGATTAAATAAATAATTAAATTATGTAATGTCACAATTATTTTCATCATGTTAAAGTATCACGGTATTATGGACTTAATGTAATACACAAGATAATTTTGATGCAGGCGTTGCACCATTCCTTTAAAGGTATTGTACCATAAATAATCGTATATTTATAGATAATATACTTTTTAGTGACCAATGAAAAGCAGTGTGGAATTCGTCAAATACATATCATACCATCTTACTCTATCATGTTCTTTATTTAACTAAATAAAACTCATTTCACAATATTTTGATCATCATATTTAATTTACTATTTAACATTGTTTCTATAATTTCATTACTTTTTAAAGTATTTTTGTGATTAGCTTCATCTATTATATCGTTTAATTAAAATTTTCTTATATATATTTTATATGCCGCCATAATATGTGTGTTTGATAAGAGAAGATAAATGAATTAAAATCATGCCTTATTAATGAAGAAAATATTTAATTATAACATTTTAATAGAATGCTCTAAATATAAACATACTTGAAATATACAAGTAACAGAATAATAATTATATTTTATGTTTTTGTTATTTGAAAATTGTAATGTTTCATAAGTACAAGAGAAATAATTAATAACATTTAACAATAGTTAAACACATTTTAAATGATACTTTTAGATTTTTAATTCTGTTTATCCGAACACCATCTTTATACTTAGTATTTTTCTTAGTATCTATTTTGTATTAAAAGTATAATTAATAATGATTTAATGACAGTTTGTTTTTAATGTATAGGTGTATTGGTTAGGTTTTTAAAAACTTTTTTTAAAAATTAATATTTTAAAAATGAAAAATTACATTAATTATGTATAATATATTAATATCCCTAAAGGTGTGTTAAATGTCTGTGTGTTTCTAGGTACATTTTCATGGGTCAGTTTACCAATAGTTGCGGAGACCCCTCATCCACTGACTGGCATCTTTATAATACGTAAGAGTACTTATAACATCATGTAGTTACTTTATTTAGACATGTAAAAAGGACAAATGCAATACTGATGGAAGCCAAGGTTGAGCAATTTATTCAAATAAACCTAAAAATTACTCAAAATTGAGACAGTTTCTATTTAATTTATTTTGTTTTTAATTTGTTGTACATTTTAAACTAGATAGTTTTGTACCTGATATGACATTGCATTAAAAAAAAAAATTCATATATCAATTTTTAAGGGCATTATTATGGTAAAATAAATTTTTTATGGACATTTTAGCCATTTTTTAGAATATTTAAATCCAGACCATTATTATCAGTTTATTTTATATTGCATTTTTTTTTATTAATTGAGGCTCATGAATACCAAGTTTAAAAATATTTATTTATTATCTATTAGGTGTTGCACTAATGACAACGGCTACAATTTTAAGTTGCGATCATGGTACTATTGCCAAAATAGATTAATTTGAATATATATTTGTAATTTATACAAGCGATATTGACCTTGTTTTTCGTTTTGTCATTATATAAATAATTGAAAGTACATATCTAATATATTATGTAAGTAAAACTGGTTGTATTTTTTTCCAGATGCTGTACCAGTATTTAAAAAAAAGAAAACTAGAAAATCTGAAGGACTAACCGATGAAAAATCCTTGGGAGAACTCCAGGCTGAAATTCCCTTCTTTAGAAAATCTTCTGTAAAAGCTGCTACGGTTGATTCTTCAAAATGGCCTTTGCATTTGAAGGTAAATATTAGCACTCATTATGTAATATTTTATGAATATTTTAATGTTGTACACAATTGTATGTTATATTAAGAATGGTAATCAATGTTGTATTGTCAACTATATTTCTTTTATGAAATAAATCCTTTGCTAAATAATTCGGAACTAAGTAGAAAAGTAATTAAAAATGAATATAAAAATATTCATTGAGTACAATCACAGATTATATTAAACCAAATTCACTTCTGCATTTTACTGATAACTAAAACCTACCTTAATGCAATATTATCACATATGATAAAAACATTGTTGTACCACTTTTACTGTAATTATTGAATCAAATAATATTACAATAGTTGGGAATTTGGGCTAAATATCTGTGATTTACAGCATAGTGAATTATTAATAATTTCTTATAAAAACTATTTTTATATAATCTGTGGTACAGTTATTTGGTATAGTTTTTGTCAAGGATGGAAAAACGTTATTAAAAAAAAAAAAAAAAAAAAAAACCTATAACAATTAATTAAACAAATCAAAATACAACAACAGTAACACAATAATAAAAAATCGCAAAAAATATAAAATCAAAAATGAAAATAAATTATTCCTTGATAAAAATGAATAAAAATTATATATCTGCTATCGAAAAATTGATAGTTCTGATGAATAATAATTGTTGATATTAAATATTTAATTATTATCATTTATTAAATTAATACAGCTTGTTTTATTTTATTTTTATCCGTGTTTATCTTTATTTTGTACTTATTATTTATTATTTTTGTTTCAATACGTATGAGAATTGTTTATTATTTAAATGTTTAGATGTAGTTTATATTTACATACAATTGTTTCTCAAAATTGAGACATTTTCTATTTAAGTCCAAGATTTTTAAATTTAATTCAAGATTCCTCATAAGTTTTATTACTTTTTAAAAAAAAAAAATGGCTTACCTGAATGTCAAATTATATTTTTATGACTCTTTGAATTACAAATTTTTGGAATCAGAAAATCTTCCAAAACCCGGAGTCAGAACAAGAACTAGAGTCACCTATGTCAAAATCAGTTCATATAAAAACTGTTCAAGAATTACCATTACTTACTTATAATAATACTAACCCAAAGATTACTTTTAAATTCTATTGTTACAGAATTCATAACCAATCAACTTGCTTCATGTAAACCTATGGTTAGGTTAGACGTCCTCAGTTCAACTTATTTATGTAAGCATTTTATTTTCAAACAATATGTTGTACCTACTTATTACTTAATAATATTTTCATATAGTCCACACAAATGTCCTGACCCTAAACCAAGGAGCTCAATGTGTACTAACTTTACGATGCAATTTCCCAAAAACATTCATTCTAGAAAACTTAACCAAAGACTCTGATACAGTCTTTTGTCCAACCATCAAAGTTCAAATGGGTGATTTACTTAATTTCACCTGTTGATAGTTCTTAGTAAGTCAATTAAAACAATATAAGTTATGTATGTATATATGTATTGTTATAATAATAAAATTATTAATTTTAGAGCCAAAATTGTTTCATTATTGGGTCATGCAATGGTGAAATAATAGTATAAAATTGATTTACTTCTCAAGCAGAACTATCATTTTAAGCAAACACTATCTGTGTAAAATAATTACAATTAATAATCAGAGATAATTCTGAGTATGAGTGTTCTAAAGAAGGTAAATTATGAATTCATTTAATAGAGTTTCTTAAATTTAATTTAAAATTTTTTATCTTGATTTAATAAATAAATTCTTTTGTTAATAAATTTTAATTAAAAGTATGTAATTGTGTAATATTTTATTTTAAAATTTAAATGTTTTATAATTATTAATTTGATTTTTATCTTTAAATTGTATTTAATATATAAATTGTTTAAATTTAAGTATATATCATAGATTTAATATTATTAAACCATATTATTATTATTTTATGTATAAACATAATTTATTTTATTATAAAATTATATTTAATTAAAGAAAAACATGACATTTTTTGATTGTTAATAAGTTCTTAAAGGTTTTTAATAATTCTCAGTATTAAATATTAAAGAAGTTTAGATTTAATTATTAATTTAAGTATAATCTAAATATGTGTCAGCAGTTGTGGTTAAACATAATGTACAAATAAAATATTTTGGTTATTGGTATTAAGTATAATTTATGATTTAATTTTTTTTAATAAATTAAAATTTAATTGAAAGTTATTGTTGTAATTATTTTATTCTATTAAATGTTATTCTAAACTAGGATTAGATACTCTATTGTATAAATTTAAATTAATATGCTGAAAAATTATTATTTATGTTCTTTAAATTTAAAATATTTATTGGTATTAGAGGAACCTGTTTATTAATTGATAATCCACGATTAATTTTACTTATTTTAAATAATTCATTTATCGCAGTCATGAATATTTAAAAAAATCTATTTTCACTATTTATATTTATAATTTATGTTAAGTCAATATGTGGTTTGTAAATAAGTATAATATAGGTAGGTTACATCAATTTTTTTTTTTTTGGATTTAAAATGAAAATTAAAATGAAATTGGATTTAATAGTAAATTTATTTATTTAATTAATATGAAGATAGATCTAAAATATGTACACATTGCTCATCATTCTTATTAAAAATAAGACAAGTTGTAACAAAGTAAATGTACTGAAAAGTATATTTAGAAAGGATATATAAATAAATATCTAAATTTGAGTGTGTAATTTACAGCTATAAGACTATAACTACTATAAAGCTTAACAACATGTTAAGCTTTATTTAAATTAATATTATTAATATAGTTTATTTTTATTGATTTTTTATAAAAGTTATTCTTTTATTTAGAGTTTTAGTATTTAGTAAAAATTAATTTATAGATTTATTATTTAATAGTATTGTAAAAGAATTAATACAATTTCAAAAAGAATATTTTAATTATTTTCACTATTTATTTTTATAATTTATGATAAGTAAATATGTAGTTTATATATAAGCATAATATAGGTTACATTAATTGATAACTTTTTATTTTTTTTTTTTATTTTTTTAGTAATAATTTTCTCTTTTTTTATATTTTGTATGCAATTAATCTAAGTCCTGTTATTTTTAATTTATGGTTGAGATTATCAATATGAAAATTTTAAAGCTGTATTTTATTTGTTTATTTATATGATTTTTTTTCTTGTTATTTCAGTTTAAATAATTTTAATTTTATATTTATGTATTATTTAATTTATTTTAAATGACAATTTTTTAGTGAAGATACCTTTGTTTATATTTCATATTTGATTAACTAAAGCTCATGTAGAAGCTCCTATTTGTGGTTCAATAATTTTGGCTGGTATTATATTGAAATTAGTTGGTTTTGATATTTATCATATATTAATATACATTTTTAAAATTAATCTTTAATATAATTTTTTATTAATTTCTTTGTGTTTATTAAGAATATTTTTTTTAAGATCGGTTTGTTTTTTTCCAGGAGATTTAAATATTTTAATTATTTATTCTTCTGTTGTTCATATAGATTTAGTAATTATTGAATTTTTAACTTTAAATATTTGAGGATACTTTGGTTCATTAATTTTAATATTTTGTTATGGTTTATATTCTTCTGGTTTGTTTTGTTTAAGAAATATTTGTTATAAATGTCCTAAAATATTTTTAAATAAAGGTTTAATTGATATTTATCTTTTTTTGTCATTTTGATGATTTTTAGAATGTTCTTCATAGATATCTTTAGGTATATCTTTCCCTCCTTCTTTAAATTTCTCTGGTGAATTATTTTTATTCATTATTTTAATAGTTTGATTAGATTACTTTTATATATTATAATATTTGTATATTGTCTTTATTTATATTTATATACTTAATTTTTAATGTAAATTATTTAGTTTATATTAGTCAAGGAGAAAATTTATTATTATTTATACATTGATTACCTTTAAGTATAATTTTAGAATTATTATAGAATTATTTTGTCATTTAAATAGTTTAATTAAAATATTAATTTGTGTAATTAAATTTTTTGATTTCTTCAATGATTCTATTATATAGAATATAATATGTAAATTATGATTTTAATAAAAATCAATTTTTAATATTTTTAAATTTTTTATATTATTTTTATATTTTTTTAATTATTAGTCCTAATTTTATTAGAATTTTATTAGGTTGGGATGGATTAGGAATAGTATCATTTTGTTTAGTAGTTTTTTATAAAAATAAATAATCTTATAGTTCAGGTTTAGTTACTGTTATTTTAAATTGTTTAAGTGATTTATTTATTATAATATCTATAATTTGAATATTAAATTTTGGTTCTTGAAATTTTATTTTAATTGATTATTATAGAAATTTAAATTATTTATTTTTTATTAGTTTTATAATTATAATTGCTTCTTTAACTAAAAGAGCTCAAATTCCCTCTTCTTCTTGATTGCCTTTAGGTATAGCAGCACCTACTCTTGTTTCTTCAATAGTTCATAAATTTTTCTACTTCAGTAACTGCTGGTATTTATTTAATAATTCGCTTTAATGAAATTTTTTTTTTTTGAATTATATAACAGTAATTTCTTGTTCAACTATATTAATATCTGTTTTAAATTCAATGTTTAAGTTTGATTTAAAAAAAATATTGCTATTTATACTTTAAGCCAATTAAGATTCATATTTCAGTTCGGCCGCAGCGCTCAACACGAACGCATGTACTTCGCACTGTGTTTGTTCCGTTATCTCTGTTTTACGCTCGTTTATTGATTTTATTCAATTGCAATCATAACAATCGGTAGTTATCTTAAACCTACAAATGAGCCAAACGGTTCGTTTGGCCATAGTCGGCGATAATTACGTCTTCGTGAAAGATCCAGATCCGAACTTAAGTCCAGGTTCGCCACCCAATCTTACCAACGCAAATTATTCAAAGCACAATTTGTCAAATTTCTTTATCACCTACTCTTGGCGATAAAAAATCCAAAATTTTCATCACACCAAACAGATACGCCGTTCTCGCCTCCGAAGAAAATGAAACTACTACACCATCTATCACATCCATTTCAAACCATGGCAACGCTCACATTCCCGATCAGGGCGAAGATTCTCCAGCACCGCTAATTTATATCAAAGATATTTCAAACTACTCTTCATTCAAAAATCTATTGACAAATCTTATCGGTCCGAATGGATTCACATGTAAGTCTTCTACAATATATCTTATTGTTCAGCCCTCGAATTTGTCAAATTTCAACATAATTGTGAAACATCTTAATGACACCGACGCCAAATTCCACACCTTCAAACCCCGTCAATATCGCTCAGTCAGGTTTGTTATCAGAAACTTACACTTCTCTACCACTGAAAAAGATATTGTTTCTGCTCTATCAGAATTGGGACACTCTGTTGTACGTGTTCAAAATATATCATACAAAAATAAACGCCCCCTACCTCTATTTTTTATAGAAGTTTCCCAAAATACCAACAATGTGGATATCACAAAAATTTCGTTTTTACTTAACACTAAAGTCACTATAGAAAAACCACATAAAAAGAATCGCGGTCCTCCGCAGTGTCATGAATGTCAATCATATGGCCACACGCAAAATTGTCACTACATTGCGCGCTGCGTTAAATGCGGTGCAAATCATCACACCAAGAAATGTTCCAAAGATCGGAACATCCAGGCAAAATGTGCCCTGTGCTCCGGGGATCACACCGCCAACTACAGGGGCTGCCCTACCTTCATAAGTGCTCAAAAAAACCCAAGACTTTTCAAGGCTTCTACAACCAAAGTTCCGGTGCCAAATCCTCATTCCAGACCAAAATCATACGCTGAAGCTACCCGGACCAAAGATTTTTCCACAGATAATTTCCCCGTCCTATTATCTAACTTTATAACTAACCTCAACTCTCTAATCAGTCCTCTAATTACTCTCCTCTCTTCAGTCCTACACTCATTAATTCCCAAAACCTCCTTATCTCCATAACTATTTCAGTAAAAATTTTTCTTTATCTAACATAACAGTAATGTATTTTATTCTATGCCTAAAATTGTATATTTCTAACAAACTTAATTGCTATTTTATCTCTATTGTATTGGCTACGGCGTACGCTGTGCCGAAACCTTACAAGACTCTTAATCGGTGTTACTATATATATAATGTACAATGTTTAATCTATAATTTTATATATTACGTATAATTGTTGAGCTGTAATAGTATTTGACTAAAAGCTAATAAAAAAAAAAAAAAAAAAGTTTCATATTTATTGTTTTTTATTTAGGAAAAATTGATATATATTATTCAATTTTTTTCGTGTTCGTTTTTGGTTATGACTTATGATTACAATTTTGGTTTCAAAGCCGCTTATAACAGTTTCTGAAATTGGTTTCTAATTAGACTCTAATATGTAGATCGGTACTTATTTCACTGAGACTATTAAACGAAAATATTGGATCTGCTTCTGGATTCTCATTCCATATGATATTTATATCTGCCGTGTGTGATTCACTCTCCTCCCGGACGAGTTATTTACATTTTTTAGAATAGGTTTAAAAACATTAACTTATGCTTGAAAAATCACAAATATTAAATAATAATAATTATAAAATTATTTCATACCAGTGACGCGGTGAACAATTTTAATTAAAGAAGCCAAATTATACTTTATTCATCCATCCACCCGGAATGGTTTGAATAGGTTCGTGATGTAGGTTATTTTATTTAAACAAATCTGAATATATTGAAAATATGTCATTGGGTTTATACACAAAAATAAATAAATAAATAATATTAATATATGTATTGACAAAAATCTTCAAGGCCCAACGTATAATGTCTTATGTAATACTGATATATATTTACTTAAAAATGTTATACTTACGTGGGTACCTAAAAAAAAATTGAATTCACGTATTTTCAAAATGTATTATCTGTTGTATAAACAAATCATAAGAACCCTCTAGGTATTGCATTTTCAAACTTTTTTAATAACAACAAATAAATTTGAACTTAAAATGTCTGTAAAAAATAACTGTTTTTATATATTTTTAGATTTTTTGTTTGTAGTATGTACTATTTATTAGAATCTTTATTTTAAATTTTCAATCCTTAGTTATAAAAATTTACCATTTTATAATTGTTTAATTACAATGATTGATAAGATTCGAGATTTTGATGAATTTTGTCAAAATTTGAACGTTAAATGCTTTGTAAAAAAAAAATTTGACTACGGATTTTTCATCTGCCTTTGAAACTATATATTAGGAGCCTACTATTAAATTTTCAATATTTTTCTACCCAACAAATTATATTTTATTGTCATTTGTAGAAAAAAAAACTAAAAAAATTGGAAACTGATAATGTCCGTTAACAGATCAAAATAAGTCAGAATGCTTTGAAAGTGCTGTGGTGTGTAGAAAATGCAGATATAAACATTCGTTCAAAAATTCATGTATATACTGTCATTTCTTTTAGAGTTACTTCAAAAACCAAAATCGGTTTTGCGAAAACATTCTTGATTTTTCCTTAATTTTCATTTGTTTTTTCACGGCACTTATGAAAACTACTGGGAAATTTTTACTTTTCACCCCCCCCCCCTAAAGTACCAACTAGATTCACTTTCCTATCAGAAAAGGTACTGTTGAAGAAAATCGAAGCATTTTTACTATCCTAAAAGGTGATGACTCACACAAACAAAAAAATAAAAAATAGAAAAACCCACATTATTGTAAAATCAATACATTCATCGCTCCGCTCAGAATATAAAAATGTTATAATATATAAATAGAATAAAACTAAAAAAAATCCAATTTTTAAATATTTATAAATAGCTCAATATTTACGTTGACAATTTTATTTTGTCTTGAAAAAACCCAGTTACATTTTAAGTGAATAATTTAAATCTACAATTTTTCATTTTTCATTTTTTTCATATAAAAACTATAGATGTATTAAAAAAACAAAATACAAAACACGTATGAGTGTTGCAGCTGGGGGATTTTATTTCCAAATATAACTACATAATAATATACTGAATATTATTGAAAGATATTATTTTTATGTATTTTTTGTATTTATATTTTTCGAAATTGGAAAATATATTCATTTTATTTTCACATTGGTATCCTTGATGGATTATAAATATTATTTATATCTGACATTGGCATACAACTAAAATACAAAATGATCACTCATTGGTGTTAATTGACGTTAAATTTTTAATCTAAGTTTCATTTTGATTAATTTTGCAAGTAGTAAACGAGAAAAATTGTTTTTAATTTTGTCATTATTGTAGTAAGCCGACTCGCGAGGTTACCAGATGAAGTAGTCAAAGGTTGGACTCAGGTGTAAATAAAGTGTAGACAAGTTGTAATGCTACTAATGATATTATTTATTGAACACTGAACGTATATTTCGTAAATAGTACGTGTAGTATATTATTCTAAGTACAACTGTTGATTGTTGAAAATATTTCTAAGTCCAGTTTCATCGTAAAGCTGAGTGACGTGAAGGTGCTCGGAGTAGCTAGGTCAGATCACGTCTAAAAACAGGCAGTTTTGGGGTCCCTTATATATCCCAGTGGTCTCCCCTAGCCATCGATACGGGCATCCGCGTTCCCACGGATATAGAATGCCATGTCCGTTCGTGGTATATCTTTCGGAAATGCTTACGCCTCCTCTTTTCCTGTCGGTTGCGTAACCTATCCGATTATCTGCTGCGTGGTATTTGCGATTCACCACATTATATATATATCCGGTGCACACGATGTACATATATACACATAATATACATATACTATATATATATAATATATATATTATCCTATATAGAATAGTTCACGCCTTATGGTGTTTTGGATGTATCTGTGCATTCACCCATCCCAACTACCTTTCACTTCTTAAACCCATTTCTTATTACATTTGTACTACGTGCTTACTTGTGATTACTATTATTCATATTAAACGTCCCATGTACATTTGAACCGATTATGCCCTATTATTGTTATCTCGGGTCCTGTTGGTCACTGGATCCTAGCATTATTTATTGTACTTCTTAGGTAATTAAAGCACATAATTTTATCCAGTCCCCAAGAATAATATTTTTTGTAATGGGTACTGACTTACTAAAATCAATATTTTTTAATTTAATATCTAATTTAATTTAATGAGGTACGAAAACATTTTAAGTTAAAAAAAAATAGTTAAGCACGAGAATGTATTTTAATTATTTTTAATCTGTTGAACAAATGTAAGACCGTGTAATATTATTAAAATCTCGTTTTGAATTCGCAAGCTTTTTACCACAAATAAAATATTATTAAAATGGCAAAAATACTAAAATAAGTCATTAGGTAGTTTAAAGTATCTAAAGTTATAGGTACCTATATTGCACAAATAACATCCAAAATTGTATCTATTATGTTTTGAAAAATCTTTTACAAATATTTGGTGAAGATTTCATGGCACTACAATTAATAGCTCATTTATAAAAATACATTTTAAAAATATACATAATTGTAAAACCAATACATTAATCGCTTCTATGTGATTCTAATTTATTGGTTTCTAACGAGGTACCTATATGTGAATAGTGAAATATAACCACCGATCGTAAGTCTTCTGAAAGCGCATTTATGATATCCGTAGTTCAGTAGTTGTAGCTAGTCGTCGTTCTACATCAAAAGTACCATGATATCTCGATCAAATTATTTTCAAATTTTAATTAATTTTAATTGTTTAAAAATTGCGATTTATTAAAAAATGTATACTTACATTATTGAACTGTTATTTACAATGTTGTTATAAAGTTACACTAAATAACTATTTGTGTACCAGAAAAAAATTCATACAAAATTTAAACAATACTGACGATGAAAATTCTCAACCGGAGGAACGTATAAACATATTACATAATAATTATATATCATAGAATATCTCCTGGAAAATGGAAATTAAGTTTGTAGCCGATCCGTTTTATTTCAAAAAATAATGTTATATGCATAGTGCATACCTACGTTTTTTTTTTTTTATAATAATTTATTTATTTATATGCCTCAACTGCTTTTAGGTTATTGGTGTTCCTAAAATATACATTACAACTATAGTTTTATACCAGTGGAGCGGTGCTCGCACGATAAGATATTAATGGAGACTTAATGGGACTGCTTGGTCAGTAAATTTGACAGGATCGATATACCACATGATCTCATCATTCAAATATTGACTATTGAAATATACATTTATTATTATAACATTTAAGTGTACAAAAATATTTCAAAAAACCTTGCCCTATAAACATTCATTATTTTGTATTTGCCACTCATAAATAAATTTCATCAGTAGGTACCTATGTCATTTATATTTAATATGTGAGCAAATTTGTCTACATTATACATAATATGTATATACTATATACAATATATTATATTGCTTCCCATTTGATATAAGAAAAGAATAGGTAACCTATGAATTGGGTTGGAAAAACCTGTACTATGTAGTTTTGACGTTTTGTGTACATTTTAAATATAACTATACACCTGCAATTGTTAAATATAATACAATTTTATTATATTGGTACGCACGAGAATTATTACATATTTATCATCGCTGATGAACTCTAGGATTGCACTAATTATTTTGATTCCTATATCGGTGATTTAATGTTCATCATAATTCATAAACAACCATAAGAAATGGAGGACGTCGGGTTACAATATTCCTAGTCATAACTTTTGCCAGACGTTCATACTAACCGAATTTCTGTACAGGTATCTAAATCACGTTAAAAATATTTCCCGACGACCTTAATAGGTATAATAATTCAATTTTGAATTTCGTGTTTGAAATTAAATTTGCGATTGATTTGTGAAAATACCGAT
Source organism: Nasonovia ribisnigri (assembly GCA_027563435.1). Classification (NCBI taxonomy): domain Eukaryota; kingdom Metazoa; phylum Arthropoda; class Insecta; order Hemiptera; family Aphididae; genus Nasonovia; species Nasonovia ribisnigri. The sequence goes on along the minus strand of JANEHU010003084.1, from coordinate 3,438 downwards.
AAGGTACATTAGACATACTGCGGCAATTTTTTTTATATACCTACCTTATATATATACTATAAATAGTGTATAGTACCTAAATACTAAATATATATGATATAAATATATCAAAACCTAACCAATGTGTACCTATGTACGTATATCGTTTAATTAATTATGTTATGTAGTGTCTTACGTACAAATTGGTAAGGTAAATCCAAATGTATTTTTAAGTCTTAACGAAACATAGGTACTAAATATCGGTTCCTTTACTTTTAATTATACTAGTTAGTAGCTACAAAACTTAATATTTAATTCAACGTGATGGAATTTATAACAATATTTGGCCAGAATGGTAAAGAATTAATAGTGTTAAACAATTTTAAATTCAAATTTAGATATAAATCAAAAATATTAAGTAGCAGCAATTTAATTAAATTTAATATTCTTAAACATCATTGTAAAAACCCCGGAATGTACATAATTATATAAGTTAAGTTAAATTGTAATCTAATAACCATGATGTTGATGCTGTAACAATAAAAAAAAAAGGGGGTCAAGTGGATGTCGCTCTACTGTACAGTAGGTTACAAGTAGATCACTGTATAATGGATGGTATTAAATTTGAATTCAATGATATAATATCATTGTATACGAAAACGATTCTGAGCGGAGACGGTATGTCAGTCTAGGATATTTTAAATTATATTGATATTGTTATTTTACGGTAGCTGCTAAGTTGAATTAATATTATTCATATTATTTAATTATTAACCTAAAATTATCAGTGATGCTGGAAAAATATTATAATATATACTTTTACTCTTTAAAATTAATTTTAATATGTAATTTCATTCAAATTTTAACTTAAAATGTCTGTTAAAAATAACTGTGTTTATATATTTTTTAGATTTTTTGATAACAGTATGTACTATTTATAGAAAAAAATTTAAAAAATTTAAAAAAAACACATCATTGTAAAATCAAAACATTCATAGGCTCCGCTGAGAATCTTAAGATAATTCTGACGACACGAAACACCATCAACAGACTATTTTCTTTATGAATTTTACGTACACTATTAAGAATTTTATTGAGAATTTCAAACTTTGTTTTTGCTTATTACGGACCGGACTTGGGTGGTTTTATTAAAATTAAAATTTATCCCACGTCCCATAAAGTAGTTAACTGTCTTCACAGTTTTCAGAATAACTCTCTAATAGCTTTGTGAGTTAATTTTAATACTCTCCTAAGTCCTAATCGTGTCAATCACGCTCTAGTCAAAACAATGAGTTTGGTCATAAATGTTTTTGGTTTTATTTTAATAAAAATAGATTTTTATCTTATCATTATATAATGTTTACGATATTCTGAATCGATATTGCTTAAAATAGATAGGATTTTAGGTGAGAGATAAATTTAATGCTCATAGCAGTATTTATAGTATTTTCAAAATATTTTTAAATACCCTTATCACAATACATACAAAACAATAATAATTGCTCCCGCTTTTATAACCTAATATTCATTTTTTCTCCTCTTTCCAGTGATGTATGTGAATTATGAACGAGAGTTAAACGCAAATCTCACAAAATAAAATAATAAAATATGTGAGAGTCAATTGTAATGCTCATAACAGATAACAACAACCACAGTGTGTATTAAATTTAACTCTTAAAGGTAATACAGACGGTTTTTAAATTGTTTATCAAACGAAATTGCAAGGTAAGGTGAGAGTTAAATAAGACGCTCGAAGCAGTCAACTTATTTTAAATAGTTTGTTCATTTATTTAATTAGGTAAATATTAAATACGATGAACTACGCAAATATGGGTTTGCATTACCGACGGACCAAGTTATCACTGTAATTCCATATGTCCATGAGTTAATAAAAAGTACTAAAAATAAGTGACTTAACCTGACAATAAAATTAATTAACTCATACGTTAGAAGTAAGTTCTAAAAAAAAAAGTAACTCGTTATTTAACTTAGTTAAAAGTAACTTAACTTAAAACCTTAACTTTAGCTTTTTAACTCAATAATGCCCAGTCTTATATATTCACTCTCAATAATTTTTGTTTATCATACTTAACTACATTTTAAAGTTGCGTTTCTTAAAGCACCTTTAAACAGCTTAAAAAGTTAGGGAATATAAGGAATATATGGTAATTTGATTTAGAGTTACACCAAAACCAAAATCGATTTTGTCGAACACCAATTTTGAGTAAAAATTCACATATTTCCTAAGAATTAGATTCTGAGTGGAGTGATGAATATTTTGATTTTGTAATGATGTGTGTTTTTTTATTTTTATTTTTGTGTCTGGGTTACTGTATATACGTAAGTAGTCGAAATAATGCTACGGCTTTCTTTAACAGTATCTTTTCCGATCTAGTTGGTGCATTCGGAAGGTCATTTTTAAAACTCCCAATAGTTTTCAAAAGCACAAGGAAAAACGACAATACACATAATAACACAAAATCTGTACGCGATCAATAATAGACCCAACCAATAGACCACTCGGTGATGCCCAAGGTTTAGACCTAACAATTTATGCATAATATGCCTTATATGTGACGTGTATGCGGCAACTATATACACACGACGAAGACAACGAAGACAATCACGAGGACGGGAAAGACTTTTCACGGGAATTAGGAGGTTGCAATTTAGTTATGGGGGTCTCTGTGGTTGAATCGTTCTGGTGCAATGACCAGGAAGCTCACAAAAACAGGGAAAATTCTTAACGACTAGGTTAACTGACTAGGTATATGTACACATTGTGTATACAGCTAGTGTCTTGAGTCGACTTTGACATTTCAGCTGTGAACTTGACCTATAAATCATAAGCGGGCTCTTACACAACGTCTTAATTTCTGGTGGACTTACGTATCGGCACCCTTTTACTCGGTGAAGTGGGTGAAATGAAACTCCAATATCTAGATATATATATATATATAGAGATATTGGAGTTTCATAATTATACAATTTGTGCAGAATCTGAAGTGCTAATAATCAATTTATTATTATAGCATACAAAGTAAACCGCGAAAAAAAAATTGAACATTCTACAATCTGTGACAAAACCGATAAGATACAGTATACAAACTGCGGAAATTTATTTTATATTCCTTCTATATTATATAATCGTTACGATACGATGTATACGTTTATCGTTTAATTATGTATAATACGCGTTATGTCAGCTACGTATTTTATCGGTGGCTTAAATTCATGATCGTTTGTAGTTTGTACCTACTCTATATTGTAACATGTACGTATAATTAAATGTTTATGGTGTCCATATTATATTATACTCAATAGAAGTCTCTATAGAGACTCTAAGAGTATTAGGCATAAAAATAAAGACAAAACCAATTTTAAAATTGAAAAATATTATTATGAAAATTATTATAAGAGATCGTAGTGATCGTATAATCAAAAAATAAAATAATAATA
>JANEHU010003083.1:0-16691 GCA_027563435.1 Nasonovia ribisnigri | reverse complement strand
TTTTTATGAGAATTTTTGTTTTAAATTTTCAACACTTAGTTATAAAAACTGAACATTTTATAATTTTTTAATTACAATGATTTATAATTTTCGAGATTTTGACAAATTTTGTCAAATTCGAACTTTAAATGCTTATAAAAAAAAATCGTGCCTATGTATTTTTAAAATTTTTCAACTGATGTTGTAACAATATATAAGAAAGCTTGTATTAAATTTTCAGACTTTTTGGCCCACCAAATAAAATTTTATTGACAATTATAAAAAAAAAAACTAAAAAAATTGAAAACTAAAATGTCTGTAAACAGCTCAAAACAAATCAAAATATTTTCAAAATTGAATGGTGTATAGAAATAGCTTATATAAACATTCAGTGAAATTTTCATGCATCTACAGTTATTTGTTTTGAATTGCAACAAAATAAGAAAATCGCTACATGAGAAATCGAGTGAATATCTAATCTTGTACAAATTTGAACTTAAAATGCTCATAAAAATTTATTATGACTTGCTTTTAAACTTTTTTTTATTGATAAAATTAGGCAAACTTATGAGGAATCTTGTATTATATTTTCAAATCTTAGATTTAAAAAGAAAAATTTTTATGAATTTCTAACTCAAAATAAATTGCACATTTCCGTCATTTTTACGTATTTTGTAAAAATTTGAACTTTGATTACCTATAAATAAAAATTGTGACTACGGATTTTTAATATTTTTCATCTGCCTTTGAAACTATATATTAGAAGCCTACTATTAAATTTTCAAGATTTTTACCCAACAAATAAAATTTTATTGACATTTATAGAAAAAAAAACTAAAAAAATTGGAAACTGAAAATGTCCGTTAACAGCTCAAAATAAGTCAGAATATTTTGAAAATGATATGATGTGTAGAAAATGCTTATATAAACATTCGGTCAAAATTTCATGTCTCTACGATCATTTCTTTTAGAGTTATACCAAAAACCAAAATCGATTTTGTCGAAAATTAGTTTTCTGTAAAAATTCCCGTTTTTCCCATAATTTTTCATTTGTTTTTCCAGGCGCTCATGAAAACTACTGGGAAATTTTGACTTTTGACCCCCCAAAGTACCAACTAGATTCACTTTCCTATCAGAAATGGTACTATTGAAGAAAATCGAAGCATTTTTTCTGTCCTAAAACGTGATGACAGACACAAAAATAAAAAAAAAAAACACACATCATTGTAAAACCAATACATTCATCGCTCCGCTCAGAATCTAAAATACAATTATACATTTAGTAAATAAAATTAATTTAAGACTTATATTATACTAAGAAATTGTAGTAGGTAATATTGATAATTATTATTCAATAACTTATTGGGTTTTTTTTTTACCTCAATAAGTACCATTATAATTTGTTTATTGTTTAAAATTTGAATTTTTGAAATTATAGACTAATGCAACAATACTATAATATTATAGTATAAAACATGGATAGAAAGTTGCAATGATCTATAATCAAATTATTTTACAGACAGGCAGCTGAAAACATACGGGACATGACTGAAACCAGTGACTTGGCGAGCTATTTTAACACGAGGAGCAAATGTTTTAGTCTACCCACCTACATTTTTGATATTTAGTTGTTATTCAAAAATTAATAAACCACTTGAAATTTTTAAAAATTGTTAATATTAAAATTGTTCTTATAATAATTATAATAAATTATATCAAAACTTTACAATAGTCAATAATGTTATATTGTATAATAGGTCAATAGGTGTACTATTAAAAAGGTGGGCAAGTGGGTGTCGCTCTGCTCTACAGTAGGTTACATTTGGGTCACTGTAATGGATGGTGTTCAATTTGAATTCAAATATATAAAACCATTAAATACGAAAAACGATTCTGAGCGAAAAATTAATCTGTCAGCCTATGATATTATTAAGTAGGTAGGTGTATTTGATGATTTTATTGTGGTTTAAGTACTTAATTTATTTTTCCATTGTCCATTAGGGATTAGTAGGTACCTACAGGCTACAACAGAGGGTTAAATTCATTTTTGGCAAAAATAATACATTTAATATACAGGGTGTTCCAAATTTCATGTGACAGCAGATTTCACCATGATATATTTAAATTAGGGGAAAATGACCTATATGAAAACCTTTTTGAATCATATAATCTAAAATAATTTGATATTAAATAATTTTTTTATTAATTAGTGTAGGGGGGTTCGAGGGTCAACTTTTAAAATTCAAATGGGAACATATATTTTTGAAATATGATTTTTGTGCAGTTTAATTTTCTATGAATTTTGACGGGTAGTTTACATTAATGTGTTAATAATTGAAGGAGCTATGGACATCTGAATATTTGTGTAAATTTATAAAATGTCAATAGTGAATAATACTAAAAGTGCTTCCGTTGTACGACCTTAATAATCCGGGTATCGAATTATCAATTTATTACAGTATACAGTAGTCGGTTCAAAACGTATATCTGTATACCGATTGATATTATAACCGGTTACAGATTATTTTTATTTATGATGCCGTAATTGCATTTCTTAATCTGAGAACCGTTGAGTGTATTATAGTCAAGACCATAATAATAGTGTTTTGTACTATCAAATAATTTTATCAATGATATAAGATATTATATTTTATAACCTTAAAATTATTTAATGCTTACCAAAAATCAAAGGTTAGGTCTATAAACCAGCTTGTGCTACCTCTATGATAATTGATAACGCTTGTCACTTCTTACTTTATAATTTTTATATGACAGTTAAAACTTAAAACCTCGACAAATGCTTAAACTTAAAAGTTAAATTAAATTAAATTAAAATAGATATTATAAATTAATTCATTATTTCAATCTAGCTGTTTTTATAAGTTATGGTAGTTAGTGCGTTTGAATTTTTGTTAACTACTTGTTATTGTTTGGAAATGTTTGCATTCGTTTTAAACTGACATCAGAATATGTAATTTCGATAATTTGGTATATTTATCTATTTACACTTAAAAGGTACTTTATTTTTCTTGTTAAAATTATATTTTTATTCATTACCATCATTGTTTAAAATTTGAGAATGTTATTCACCTACCTATAGTTTAATTATTTATCAATTTGTTAATACCTTCAATGTCATATTTAATGATAGTATAACAATATACTAATGCAAGATACATATCGAAGACTTAATAGTATGTACCTATTATTGTATTTTTGTTTTTTCTCTGATTGATAAATTTCTTTCATTCATGACCTGTAATCTTACAGTACCTACTATAAATCCTTTATGTTCTGGCCGAAAAAGGTACCAAATTACAAAATATGCCACTGAATACAATAATCATATTTAATTATATCGGTAGTTGGTATGTGAATATAGAATGCTTAATATCCAGTTTTATATTCTGAGTGGTAATGACTAATGTTAATAAATTTATTGAACCTTTACATTAAACAATATACATTTTTATATCATTAGATAAGAGATTGATTTAACCCTAATATTTATTGGAGGTTTTGAGACCAATAATTCTTTAAACTTCAACTATTAATCTTATGATAAGGAAATTTTAAATCTAAAGAATTAACATTTTTCTTAAATTCTTGAAATGTAGATTATACCTTGTTAGATTTTTAATGGCCACTAAGATGTACTTATTATACATTTATTAATCTATAATTATTACATTGTACATTTTGTACTTATCTAAGATTTCAAATTTGAGATTACCATATTCATCACAATTCAATGTGTAATTTTTATTTATTTACAAGTATCTAGATTTTCTAATATACCTATTTAACATTATTTTACTTTAATTCCTGACTCGTGACTCATGAGTAATTATTTCTAAACAATTAAAATATTTTTAAGATTCTTGTAATGTAGACAAGTTGAACCATTTTGAATAAGATAATTTTTAAATTCCATAGTTATCATTATTCTCAAATATTCTTCAATTTCTCTAAAAGACATTGTTCATTTATACCTATCTAGGATTTTGAATTTCAAATTCGCTTTTTCATCACAATTCTATGTGTAATGTGTATTCTTTGTTTATTTCATTTTTATTTGGCCCATAAATTTAAACTAAACATTTTATTGGATATTATTAATTTTCTTTAAAAAGTTTAATGTTATGTATGGTAAATTATTATGAAAAAGCAATGTTTAATTTCTCTAAAAGTCATTATTCCTAAGAATTCAAACGTGACATCATTTTTTTTATGAAATTATATTATTCATATTATTGTGTGATTGTGATGTCTGATGATATATGTATTTTTACTATAAAGTGGAACAATTCAGCATATTTCAGCACCTAAATATCTAGATTTGCTAATATATTTAATATTATTTTACTTTAATTCCTGACTCATGAGCAATAATTTACTTAATAAATATTTGCATGTATGGTTTTTTGTTGGTTTGTGTTAATAAAATTGTAGAATTTATAACTTTTTGACTTTAATGCAGTAATATTTTACAAGGTTATTCATACAAAAGCAACCATTTTGAGTGCTTATGAATGCCTTATAATTATTATTTTCTACTAATTTGTTTAAACATTGGTCGCATTTAATAGTGTATTAAATATAGAAACCAATACAATTTAGAAGACGATTTACCTAATTTAAACCTCTGTCATGGACTAAAATTCTGCAAGTTTAAAATGGCAATCATAATCATATTGTATTGAGAGTATATAACTTATTGCAAATAAAAGTATTGCGAGTGTTTTAAACAATTAGTTGGTACCTATATTGTCATATTGATATAACTTAAAGACTTCGGTATAGATTGTAGTTATATTTTACAAGGTTATTTGCACAAATCAATTGAAACTCTTGTACGAATAATGTTCACTAAGTTTAAATTGTGAAGTACCTATGTTTTCATTAGGCATTTATTAAACTGCTAACTTTTATAAACTGCATTTCTTTAGATACCTACCTATATTAGATATTAACGAATAATGAGTTTACTTTTAAATTTAGTTTACCATACATAGCTTGATAGCTCAATCATTTTATTATAATAAAATGAATGTTGATCCTTTCTTATCAAAATTGTACACATTTCAAATCTATACATTTTTTAATATTAAATTAAAAGTTTTAAAATTGCCCTAAATCCAGACGGAAAATGCTTCTAAAAAATATTCAATCCTGGTCTAAAACCTAACCTTATTCGCCACTCAGAATATATTACAATAATTTTTTACTGATGCAATTGACATATTTAAAATACTTGATGATAATGTTTGATGTCATGATTGGGACTTGGATGTTGTTATAATTTATTAATAAGGTTATAAGGTTTTTACTTATTAGAGCACAAAAAACTTCATAAAAATTTAGTTTAAAAATTAAATTACTTACACAAATGTGATGTATTTTACCATTGTTGTGTAAATATTGTGTGACTTCCATGTCGCTTCCATGTGATGATGACATGTGCTCCATGACACATATGTTTACCACTCATATCAGCCTATAGTTTTTTTTTTTTGCTAATAAGCATTAGAGCAATAGGTACAATTATTTAAAAAAGGAAAACTCGATAATACATTAATAATAATTAAATACACTTTTAATAAATTCATTCAAAATTGTCTTTTTCTAGTGCATGCATATTTGCACATATTTTTATGCGTATGTGTTTGTGTTTAAAGCTTTTAAATCTCTAAGTCTAGCAATAACTTTTAGTCTTTAATAACTTTTAATTAATGTAACAACATCCAAGCCCTAGTTATAATAATTTAATATTGGATTGATCATATCTTTATGTTGTGAAAAGGTGATGTTCTTTCAAAATCTGTTTGATTTTATATGCATCATTTAGCATTATGTTGAACGCGAGGTTTAATCACACAAGTTTTTGAAATGAATGTTGTCATTTTGCAGTGTTTAGAAATGTTATATCTAATATTAAGTTGATTCAAACAAAATATAAAAGTATAGGTAATAGGTATGTAAGTATAAAGTATGTTATTAGTTATTACCAAGGCTCGGAACTTTAAGCATATTTGTTTAGAAAGTACATATTGAAAATCTGATTCGATACAAATTTGATTCATAGTACATATATTACAAATACAAAAATTTTTATTGCATAATTTTGAATATTTGGTGATTTTTGTACAAATTCGTATATTTTAGGTTTAAGAACATAAATTATATGCATATAATATCATAGATTTAACGTAAACAATTTTTTTTTTAGAAATTTATACTTTTATTAAGTTCCTAGTCTTGGTTATTATTTATTATACAGTAGTACATCGTTACCTTAACAGCAACAACACTTATCTCCAAAAGTACAATTTTACAGGAAGACCAAAAAACTGTTTAATTTTGAAAGTTTAAAAATGTCAGTAACTTTTGATACTGAATTAAGTTTTTAAGTTATACTTACAAATTTATACATAACAAACACTAATTTATTATTGTTATTAAATTATTTAGTGTAGATACGAGTTATTAACAACTTATTTTCAGTTACGTGTAGTTGTTACTAGTAGATACGTGTTGTTGATACATACATTTGAGGGTATAACAGCACGTAACTGAATTGTATTAATTATTTAAATTAATAATAAATTACCTTTTTTAGTTGAATAAAACTTATTAAATTTGATTTTCAAGTTAAATATTTCATCAAATAATAGCACATTAATAAGAGTAATAAGTTCTAATAATTTCAATTAGTGGGTGGATATTTAACAATTTAAATAATAACAGTATGATATAAAAACATTATTTTTTGATTTTACCAGTTTTTTGTTTTTATATTATAATACAATTAAATAAAAATTTAACAACCAGTCTTTTGGTTTCATATAAAATAATAATCATACAAAATAATAGTTAACATACTATAAAGTGATAAAAAATATTATAACAAAACAAATTGCACTAAGACAATTTAATAACCAGTCTTTTGGTGTCATATAAAATAACAATATTAATATAATTATAAAATGATAAAACAAAATTAGTATAACAATACAAATTGCACTAAACAATTTAATAACCAGTCTTTTGGTTGTACATAAAATAAAAATCATACAAAATAACAATTAATATTAAATTTTACCCTTCTTAGTTTTGAAAGATGAAGCATGCTCTAAACTGTCATAAAATGAATGTGTGTCTGGTGGAAGAAATTGTTTGAGTTTTTGAAGATCTTGATATTTTGATAAAGTGATACTTAATGGTTTTTTATAGAGGTTTTCATATTTTATTTCATTTTGCATTAATACTGGTTTTCTTCCAACAGGTATATCGTCATAAGGTTCATCAAATATTAATTTGTACATAATTCTCTTTGTAATTGGATTATAAAGTAAGCATCTAATATCCTTAACTTCAGGATCCCCTTTTGTGCGACCAGGCCTAATAGATGCATAAGTTTGATGTGTTTTAAAATTTAAAAAAAAGTCATAATTTAACAATATAGCTCCTAGTTGTGAAGGAGTTTTTCTTGCTGCTTTGGTTATTCTAATATAATCTGAAGGCAAGTATATGTCCTGTCCTTTAAGTTTTCTCTCGATAAGGCTGTGAACACTGTCGCACTGCATTTGGGTATGCCCTTTAACAAGATACTTTTGCTCAATAGTCACTTGATGTTTAACTGCAAAATGTAATAATGCATTTGCCATAATCACATTTCGATTTTGATACCCACACCCATCAGAGTATATGATTATGGGTTTTTTTTCACTCAAACAATATTTTTCCAAGTGCTTTATAACTATAGATACAAAAACTGAAGCCTCTAGTTCACCATTACCTTCGTGCCACCAGTAATTTTGACAATCTGCAGTTGCATTGTTATAAATTGTCATATTATGAACTTTTAACTTCATCGAATAGTACAATGCACTTGTTTGCAGTACAGGACAAAGTTTTACTGCTTGACAATCAATTGTAAGTACAGTACAAGATTTTTTTTCTTTGGCCAGTTTTGTATCCTTCTCTTTTTCTTCTCTTGCCCTATCTTTATGAGCAATGTGTTCAGCATAATCATTTTCGTTGACTTCGCCAATATTAAAAGAGGTACAAAAATCACACTTATCTTTTCTTGGGAGATAAATTGAGAGTTTATTTTCAACCATGAAGTTTGATAAATAACAGTTGCTTAATGGAACCAAACTATCTTCAACACATTTTAATTTATAAGCATCCATAATTTCTTGCTTGCAGTAGAACGGTCCTTCAAGGTACAATCTGTCAGTCTTACTTCTACAATAATGCGATGGCATTTTTGGCAATGTAGAGAACCAGTTTTTTAAGTGATTAATTCTTAGTGCTAAAGATTTTTTTTGGCGTGGTGAAATTTCAACAATACTGCATGATTCTTGTATCTTTCCATTTTTAATTTTTCCTGGTAATCCATGAGTTGCTTGTTTTGTCCAATTTTGAACCATCCATTCATTTAATCCAAGAGTATTTAAGAACATTATTTTACAAACTTGAAGACGTTCAGAAGAATTGTGCTTTAAAAAGTAACTGAATGTATAAGATCTCCTGCTTTCATTGCCAATCCCAGTTGTATCTCTTTTACGTAATGCAAATGTTACCATACTTGTTACATACGTATTTTTCTCCTCCCAGGTAGCAGACCAATAAGTTTTGAATATATCACTTCTCATTTCTTCATTGAATTGTTGACAATACCTTGAGTTGATGCATTTTTTAGAGCTACATCTTGGTTTCATAGTTCTTTCACTTCTCATTTTGTTATGTTCAACAATTTTACCATTTCTACTGTAACCCATGTAACATTCTCCATGCATTCTCTTTTTTTTTACTGACTTCACGTTTCCATTTCAATATTTCTTTTTTTGTACTTCGTTTTCTTTTATTACCCACAACACTCTCACAATCAGATAGATCAACTTCTTCTGGGCTTGTAGCATTTACAATAACTTCACTTTCATTACTCGCCAACATCATAATATTATCTGAATCGTGGTTATTTAAATCAAATGAATAAGGATTAACTAACTCATTAATTGCTAAATTCATATTATTAGTATTTTCTAAATCTGATATTTTTTCAAATGATTCTATATACTCCAACAAATTATCTTCGTTAATCAAAGTATTATCAAGGTTAATAGTATCATTAACAGGTGTATTATGACTTGTTGAAGGTCTATCTAATTCCTCATCATAAGTGTTTGAAAACACAACATCTGCATTTAAAATTATGTTAGTTAAATCATTTACTTTGTTAAACTGAGGTGAGTCAGGACGTTCTTGTTCCTCATTAGAGTTCAGTAGAGCCATGTTTAAAATACGATTAAGCCGTTGTTTAGCCATTTCAACTATAAAAAAAAACAATAAAATAACATAATTATGCAAAACACATTAAACACTAAACACACAAATCTTTTGAATACTGAGTACTATCAAATTGATAAATTTCTTCACATTTTTAATATTTTTATTCTATCATAATAATTATATATTATATTACTATATTATTTTATAATACTATATTATTGTTAATTAGCACACTATTTAATAACTTAATTAAAATATAGATATTGATGTAATATACAAATTGTATATTAATAATTTAAGTATAGAATATTAACTTACTTTTTAAGAAATCAGCATGGATAAAATTCCTTCAGAAATACCACGTAACTGTCACTATTTGTAAATTTCTAAATCTGTAACAACACGTATGTGAAAACACAAACAAAATGTCAATTAATAACGTAGATCTTCCTTTATAAGTTATGTTTGATTAATTTTATAGTAAATAATAATGATCATTTATAACTTTAAAATAACTTAAATAATAATTACCTGGTATTTAAGTAGACGGCAACAGTCAAACATCCGTTACACAAAACACTACGGTAAATCTTGTACATACGTGTTGTCACATATCAAATTCAGATAAGTGTTGTCACTATAATCTATTTTTTGAGATTATCAGTTTGTTTACGGGAAATATGGCCAATGAAACATGTGCGCAAAGAGATTCTAAATATTTTGATAACATAAAAAAAAAATCGAAAATTTGCAGATACGTGTTGTTGCTGTTAGGGTAACGACATATAAATTTAAAAATATGAACAAGCACCTACGTCAGTCAAAAATACAGATAGCTACCTAACCTATTTGTATACATTTTAAACAATTGTATGCTGTATGATAACATTTATACAACAATTTTGTGTAGGTAATAAGCTATTGCCTATTTGTCAACTGAATGATATTTATTTCAATTTTATATTATAAATAGTAAATGTTATGTAAGATTACTGAGGAGACAAAACCCGTTCCATAGCATTGTTTATAAATTTATAAATAATACAATATCCAATATACCTACATAATATTATGTATACACTATACGGTATATTATTATCTAATGTGTTGTTTTTTTTTTATTATCAATAGAATAATGTGATTTGACCTTTGTAATATAAAATGAAATTAAGATACCAAATACACGTTTTATTACTAAATTGGTAGTTAGATAGCGTACAGATTATTAAGGTTGTAGGTACATCAATGAATCGGCGTATAACAGAAGCACTAAGTTTATTATTATTATTATTCATTGATGGCATTTTTACAAATTAAATACAAAATTGGTATGTAAATAACTTCTTTAATTATCAACCCATAATTATGAATGATACGTCAAAATTCGTTAAAAAAAAAATCCTATATGAATCATATTTCAAAAATATAGGTTCCCATTTGAATTTTAAAAGTTACCCCTAAAATCTACCCTTTTTAATTAAAAAAAAAAATAGTTAATATCAAATTAGTTTAGAGTATATGATTCAAAGAGGTTTTCACATAGGTCATTTTTTTCTAATTTAAGTAGATCATGCTGAAATCTGCTGTCACATGAAATTTGGAACACCCTGTATATATTATATTTATAATGATTCATTACTTACTATACTATATGTTTCTTATGTCTATGTGTGCTTGTTTTTATAATGTTTAACTCAAAAAAAATGAATAGCTATTTTTCCTAAATTTATGTAAAAATTGAAAGCTAATTTATAGATGTAAAATACAACTGGTCATGCTATGCATTAATAAAAACTGTAGTTAAATGTAACTATCATAAATTATAAAGTTAACTCGAAAACTAACTTTTAACAATTTGAATAAGACAGAGTTAAAAATAAACATAAGTACATAATTAGAACATTTTTTCTTCCTAACATTCCTATATTCAGCTTTGTAAAAGATACATTTTAAATGTATTCATCTTTACACTTTTCATACGGTGTAACTATCAATTATTACTCTTCTTTTTTTACTTGTAGAGGTATTTTATTTTTTAGTTGGGCATAAGTCGTAAAAAAAAGCGGGTAAGTGTAGGATGTCGCTCTATAGACAAATTTACATGTTAAAACCAAGAATACCAATTTTACTTATTTTGATGTAGTTTAAAAATATTATTCATGGATATATGAAACTTTTAGACTATACTGTTATATTTTATACACACAATGAAATTTTTTTGCAAAAATGAATTTAACCTACTGTAGAAGATACTAATGCCTAATACTTAAATTAATTGCTTTAATCACAGTATTATCATAAAATATACCTACTTAGTAATATTATAGGCTGACAGACTATATTCAATCAGAATCACTTTTCGTATACGGTATTTTATCATTGAATTCAAATTTAATACCATCCATAACAGCGACCCACTTCTAAGTTCTAACCTACTGTACAGTATAAATTTGAATTTAAAATGTCTGTAAAAAATAACTGTTTTTGTGTATTTTTTAGATTTTCTGGTTACAGTATGAATTATATATAAGAATATCTAATTTAAATTTTCAATCCTTAGTTATAAAAATTAAAAATTGAACATTTTATAGTTTTTAGATTCTGAGCGATAAATGTATTGATTTTACAATGATGAACGATTAAAAAAAAAATTTGAGTGTCTGTCATCGATGTTTGAGGCAGTAAAACTGTTTTTCTTAACTTAACTATAACTTTTTAACTCGTTTATTCTCAGGTTTGCACCATCATTGTAAAAACAATACATTCATTCCTCTTCTCAGAATATAAAAAATATATAATTATATACGACAGTAATATGTTATATTATATTCTCAGTTTTTAATTTTTATTTTAAGTGTCTAATTGAATTGAAAATATATAATATATACATAAAGTATTTGAAAATTAACATTTTATTTTAGATACAGATACTATGAGAAAGTAATTAAAATACTTGTCCAAGTACTTTTTCCAAAAGTATTTATAATCAAATACGTATTCGAGTACTTACTTACTTCTTATACTTCTATAGTATTTAAATACTTTTACTCGAATATTTTTTTTTTTTACAAGATAGCTAATACTCATACAAATTATATATTTTATTGCAGGTTTGATAAAGTAGAACCCTTTCATTCTATACATTTTTTAACAGTTCGATCTAACAAGACATTTTTTTTTAAAGATAAGAAATATTTTGTGCTTTGTATGTTGTCTGTTTAAGCATATCGGATTAATTTTAACCATTTCAATAAACAGACCAAAATGTGTGTCCTCAGATTATAGGCATATATAGTTTAATTTAATAAAAATACTTTCATCAATTTAAATTCCCTGTTAGAACTTTTTCATTACACGTTCTAGATATTATACACGGGTGCAATGAAAATACATTAAATGTTCTCAATCATTTTTTATAAGTTATAATAGTTGAAATGCAATTTTATTACAATGCATATACAGCTAAAACGCCTAAATATAATAATATAATAAAATAATTTAATAATATATATCATTCGAAAATCGGAATACAATGAATTTTAAATGTAAACTGATTATTTTTTCTACTATTTATTATATACTTCTATTTATAGTATACATATAGCTGAATAGCTAAATATACATTCAGTAATAGTTCATTTTTAAAAAAGATAGTGTTAAAATTAAATGTAAATAGCTCATGCAATTAAACTGCTCAGTGCAGGTCTTGTTTATAATGAAGCAATTTTACTTTAAAGTAATATACTTTAATGTATTCAAATTCAGTAGGATCTCAAGACTATTCTCTAGGGGTGGTATGGGGGAGGACTCAAAATCGATATAATTCACGTCTACAACATTATATATTAGATCAATGTGTATGTATATATTATAATTAATGATATACAGAACAGAATAATGTGACAATACGTTGTATTAATCTATTTAGCATAAATAAGATGCGCTTACAAGTTTACCACTCACCGAGTCCTATAGAGTTGAATAATATTATATTCAAGTATTCAACTGTTGTAAGGTATAACGTATGCCAAAGTTTTATGTTACCTGCGAATTGAACCACACAACACGGAGAGTTGTGGACGCACTCAAATGGTATACCTACAACTGTAGAAGCGTTAGAATAACACAGGTAACATATCTTGAAAATCTTTAAATGTCCGTTCACCGTTGAGGTTTTGAGTCAACCGCCGTTCGCACATAACCGTGGTTAAAATCACTGTTCACTTGCCGACCGCGTTCTTGAGCTGTGTCATTTTCCGTCATTGGTCAAGTCTTAGTGCTGTCGTTTTCTCAACGTCCATAAATCTATCAGGTGTCGAACCATGCGTTATCCGCGAGTGCGTTATCACACGAGTGCGTGTTTTAATATTACAATAATATTAGGTTTGTCGTACATTGCGTAGTCTTGTGCATATAATATTATAAATTACGAACGTTTCCCGAGGATTACCTATACGCGCTAGGAAAGTTATTAAGACGTCTAATAAAATAATATCCATTGTGTGTTTCTCGTCGTAACTTATACCAAGCCTTTGCAATCGTTATTTATGATTTGTTATAATTTATTTGTATTATCACTTATTTGTCCTAACTCATAATAATATTATGTAGGTTTGTAAAATCTGAGTAAAACGTTAGAAAGCGTAAAAATTTGCCGAAATTATAATACTTAGGTGTTCAACGTCTTAGGACGGTGACGTGACGCCAAGTAACCGCCGAAAACAGTAACCAGTTGACGATAGTCGACGTCACGGTTCTTCGAATTAGATAAGCTCTTTACTATATTAAGTAGTATATTTAGCATTAATTATATTGTAATATATTGGTATTATAATCATTAATCATAGATTGCCGTACGACAATTTTTTAATGTAGATAACAGAAACTATGAGTGTAGGTTTATTATTTAATTATTTATTTTAGTAAAACTGTAATTTTATTTATTAAAAAATGAAAATATAAATAAGTGTATAAAATTAAAAAAATGTCGAAGTAGTTTAGAATATATTTCTTTAAAAATTAGGAAAAGTTTCTAGGATTATTTTATGCGTCCATTTCATCATGGCACTTGGCAACCGTCAAGACTTAAAAAAAAAAAATAGAGGTCCGCAAACTATTCATTTTTTTGCATTATATTATAGTTTTGACTTTCAAACCACTGTTTTTTTTTTAAAATCATAACATTTTCCAAGTGTCAAGATGAACTGGATGGGTTATAAATAAATTAAATTAATATAAAATGTATTGCAAAAATAATACACAAAACAAAAATTTTATTTTATAAACCTATTTTCCAAACTTAAAACTTTGATTATGATTTATGAACATACGAAATTTGAATGAATAAACATTTCACCTTAAAACGATTGTATATTACCAGTTAATTTAATTTTCAGCGCCAGGCACCACCGAGTATCATAATGATATTATGGTGTTGCAAATTACAAAAATTACGTGACACATGATTTTAAGTTAGAATTTTGTATTTGTTAATGTGGTACAATACATTTTGGAACGTATTGGTGGTTCAAAAAATCAAAGTGTTCAATAATTGAAAACACAATTTTTGACTCCGTTACGATGCCCTTACGTTTATCCATTTGATTTTTTTTTTTGCTTACATTTTCTCAATTTTTTGTTTCTTATTATATACCTATATACAATACAAAATATGTCTTCTCTAGTGCTCTATTGCACACACATCCCACTTCTTCTCCTGAAAAGTGTTTACAAATGTGAAACTAGAAAAAAATATTAAGGTCAGCGAAACCTGAATGGAATGAGAGTATGGTTATCAATAGAAATTAAATAAATATTTGATCATTTTCTCATTTTTAATATGCCTACAATGCTAGAATTAACAATTAACGCATTAACAAGACTGAATATAACACCTCCCCCGCCTTGAATACGCCCATGTATTCATATTTACATTGCTAATACTTAAAACTTTGGTGTTAAAATAATAAAATGTGTGATACATGTAGTTTTAAATTATTATCTAAATAATTAACACGTAATATGGGTTATTGAACATATTTACATAATATATACCTAATATTGAGCTGTTTTAAAAAGTGTCAACAGAATCGCGTGGGCGTTGTTTTCTATGATGTTGAAGTATAAATTAATATTTTGTACTAAAAACATTCTTTTTAGAGTTTTATCGTTTGTTACTCTCCATAGTATAATAAGTTCTGGTTATTTATTGCATGTCATTATATTGTTATCATATATTGTCTTGAATGTTTATTTTCTTCTTCAATAATTGAAACCCAAATTGAAATATTTGTTTTTCAGCTATCGTACAGCTCATAAATATATTTTTAATAAGCTTTAATACATAAAATATTGTATTCACAGTGTTTTAATTTTTTAAAGTTATTATTAATATTACCCATTATTTATCTGCCATCTGTATTAAAAAAAATAATTGTGTTTAAGCTGTTATAATATGAAAGAACTTAAATTCCATTAACAAGTGTTAGGTAATATAGTTATATGGCATATGAACATTGAACACTTTGTAATCCGTCTCAAACAGTTTAGTGTTGTCCATTCCTGTCTAGGTAAGCCATAATCTGCCAGCTACTATTGTCAGGACTGGGTATCAATTATCAAGTCACTATTATCCAACTTCGTAGGGTTTCAGTTTTCTATTCACATAATTATAATTCTTTGCATTAAAATTGTGCTGCTTCAATGTCGATGCAGTTAGCCAAGTTGGCTTTCTTGATTTCAACAGTGTTTGAGGAATTTTGGTAAAAATTCCGTTCGAGTACAGAACGCGGAAGATGTGGACATTTAACATTTAATTGTAAAACGAAAGACAACACCTCCTGTGATTGCGTTAACAAAGATCAAACAATCAAAAATAGTTATCTAGAATAATTGCCCAATGATGAGGCGAAGTTCCATGGTAGAATAAAAGGAATAATGAAATTAACAACGGAAGCACTTACTGCATTACCCAAGATTAAAAACTTAGACACTAAATTATTACTTGTTGTGCAAACATAAATATAGTATTCTTTTTTTTTTAAGCTATTTACATTTTTAACTGTTATTTTTTATGATTAATATATTCACACAATAATGATAATATTAATAACTTTTTAAACTGTTGTGTAAAATCGTTTATAACCCTCAAATATTTATAATAATTAATAATAACTAAACTAGGTTTTGTGTTTCTGTGAATAAATTGTATTTGTTCTTTCAAAGGTCGTTATATAGCTGCTACTTGAGAGAGATTGAAGAAGGAAACGTATACTAAAAAAAACTTATATATATTATACCTACATATAATATATTATATAATATTGTTATGTACATAACAATTTTTCATCGAGATGCTTTTATTTTTTATTTACAAAATATAGTAGCGTTATTTGTTGTTTGCATAATCATGTTTA
>JANEHU010003081.1:0-14207 GCA_027563435.1 Nasonovia ribisnigri | reverse complement strand
GGCTTCCACGTTCCATTTCCAAATTTTTTTTTAAATTTAAATTTAATTCTATAGATATAATCAAATCAATTTTTAAACATCAACATCATGGTGTCATTTTTTTTTATTTTCTAATTTTTTTTCTTGCTCCTTCAAATCTGTTTGCCTGCGGGCTCCCACGTTCCCCTTCAAACATTTTTTTTTAAACTTAAATATCGTAGATATTTCTAAAAAAAATTTTAAACATCAACAACATATGGTGCCATATTTTGTTTTTCTAAATTTTTTTCTTGCTCCTTCAAATCAATTGGCCTGCGGGCTCCCACGTTCCCTTTCAAATTTTTTTTTTCAATTGAAATCTTATAAATATTTCAAAATTATTTTTTTTTACATCAACAACATATGGTGCCATAATTTTTTTTCTAAGTTTTTTCTTGCTCCTTCAAATCTGTTTGCCTGCGTGCTCCCACTTTCCCCTTCAAACATTTTTTTATCAATTTAAATCTTGTAGATATTACTAAACTGTTTTTTTAAACATCAACAACATAATATGGTGCCATATTTTTTTTTTCTAATTTTTTTTCTTGCTCCTTCAAATCTATTTGCCTGCGGGCTCCCACGTTCCCCTTCAAACATTTTTTTATCAACTTAAATCTTGTAGATATTTCTAAAAAAAATTTTTAACATCAACAACTTATGGTGCCATATTTTGTTTTTCTAAATTTTTTTCTTCCTCTTAAAAATCATTTGGCTGCGGGCTTCCACGTTCCTCTTTCAATTTTTTTTTTTCTATCAATTTAAATCTTGTAGATATTTCTAAAAAAAATTTTAAATATCAACAACATATGGTGCCATATTTTGTTTTTCTAAATTTTTTTCTTGCTCCTTCAAATCAATTTGCCTGCGGGCTCCCACGTTCCCTTTCAAATTTTTTTTTTCAATTGTAATCTTATAAATATTTCTAAATTATTTTTTTTTACATCAACAACATATGGTGCCATAATTTTCTTTCTATATTTTTTTCTTCCTCTTAAAAATCATTTGGCTGCGGGCTCCCACGTTCCCTTTCAAATTTTTTTTTTCAATTGAAATTTTATAAATATTTCTAAATTATTTTATTTTACAACAACAACATATGGTGCCATAATTTTTTTTCTAATTTTTTTCTTGCTCCTTCAAATCTGTTTGCCTGTGGGCTCCCACGTTCCCTTTCAAATTTTTTTTTTCAATTGAAATCTTATAGATATAATCAAATCAATTTTTAAACGTCAACAACATGATGCCATTTTTTTTTTCAACATTTTTTTCTTGCCCCTTTAAATCTGTTAGCCTGCGGGCTCCCACATTCCTCTTTCAATTTTTTTTTCTATCAATTTAAATCTTGTAGATATTTCTAAAAAAAATTTTAAACATCAACAACATATAATGCCATATTTATTTATTTTCAAAATTTTTTTCTTGCCCTTTCAAAACTATTTGCCTGTGGGCTTCCACGTTCCCCTTCCAATTTTTTTTATAAATTTAAATCTTATAGATATAATCATATCAATTTTTAAACATCAACAACATGATGCCATATTTTGTTTTTCAAAATTTTTTTCTTCCTGTTAAAAATCATTTGCCTGCGAACTCCCACGTTCCCCTTCAAACATTTTTTTATCAACTTAAATCTTGTAGATATTTCTAAAATAAATTTTAAACATCAACAACATATGGTGCCATATTTTGTTTTTCTAAATTTTTTTCTTGCTCCTTCAAATCAATTTGCCAGCGGGCTCCCACGTCCCCTTTCAAATTTTTTTTTTCATTTGATATCTTATAAATATTTCTAAATTATTTTTTTTACATCAACAACATATGGTGCCATAATTTTTTTTCTAATTTTTTTCTTGCTCCTTCAAATCTGTTTGCCTGCGGGCTCCCACGTTCCCCTTCAAACATTTTTTTATCAACTTAAATCTTGTAGATATTTCTAAAAAAAATTTTTAACATCAACAACATAGGGTGCCATATTTTTTTATTTTCTAAATTTTTTTCTTGCTGCTTCAAATCTATTTGCTGCGGGCTCCCACGTTCCCTTTCAAATTTTTTTTTTCAATTGTAATCTTATAAATATTTCAAAATTATTTTTTTTTACATCAACAACATATGGTGCCATAATTTTTTTTCTAAGTTTTTTCATGCTCCTTCAAATCTGTTTGCCTGCGGGCTCCCACGTTCCCCTTCAAACATTTTTTTATCAATTTAAATCTTGTAGATATTACTAAACTGTTTTTTTAAACATCAACAACATAATATGGTGCCATATTTTGTTTTTTCTAAATTTTTTTCTTCCTCTTAAAAATCATTTAGCTGCGGGCTTCCACGTTCCACTTCAAACATTTTTTTATCAACTTAAATATTGTAGATATTTCTAAAAAAAATTTTAAACATCAACAACATATGGTGCCATATTTTGTTTTTCTAAATATTTTTCTTGCTCCTTCAAATCAATTGGCCTGCGGGCTCCCACGTTCCCTTTCAAATTTTTTTTTTCAATTGAAATCTTATAAATATTTCAAAATTATATTTTTTTACATCAACAACATATGGTGCCATAATTTTTTTTCTAATTTTTTTCTTGCTCCTTCAAATCTGTTTGCCTGCGGGCTCCCACGTTCCCCTTCAAACATTTTTTATCAATTTAAATCTTGTAGATATTACTAAACTGTTTTTTTAAACATCAACAACATAATATGGTGCCATATTTTTTTTTTCTAATTTTTTTTCTTGCTCCTTCAAATCTATTTGCCTGCGGGCTCCCACGTTCCCCTTCAAACATTTTTTTATCAACTTAAATCTTGTAGATATTTCTAAAAAAAATTTTTAACATCAACAACTTATGGTGCCATATTTTGTTTTTCTAAATTTTTTTCTTCCTCTTAAAAATCATTTGGCTGCGGGCTTCCACGTTCCTCTTTCAATTTTTTTTTTCTATCAATTTAAATCTTGTAGATATTTCTAAAAAAAATTTTAAATATCAACAACATATGGTGCCATATTTTGTTTTTCTAAATTTTTTTCTTGCTCCTTCAAATCAATTTGCCTGCGGGCTCCCACGTTCCCTTTCAAATTTTTTTTTTCAATTGTAATCTTATAAATATTTCTAAATTATTTTATTTTACAACAACAACATATGGTGCCATAATTTTTTTTCTAATTTTTTTCTTGCTCCTTCAAATCTGTTTGCCTGTGGGCTCCCACGTTCCCTTTCAAATTTTTTTTTTCAATTGAAATCTTATAGATATAATCAAATCAATTTTTAAACGTCAACAACATGATGCCATTTTTTTTTTCAACATTTTTTTCTTGCCCCTTTAAATCTGTTAGCCTGCGGGCTCCCACATTCCTCTTTCAATTTTTTTTTCTATCAATTTAAATCTTGTAGATATTTCTAAAAAAAATTTTAAACATCAACAACATATGATGCCATATTTATTTATTTTCAAAATTTTTTTCTTGCCCTTTCAAAACTATTTGCCTGTGGGCTTCCACGTTCCCCTTCCAATTTTTTTTATAAATTTAAATCTTATAGATATAATCATATCAATTTTTAAACATCAACAACATATAGTGCCATATTTATTTATTTTCTAAATTTTTTTCTTGCTACTTCAAATCTATTTGCCTGCGGGCTCCCACGTTCCCTTTCAAATTTTTTTTTTCAATTGTAATCTTATAAATATTTCTAAATTATTTTTTTTTACATCAACAACATATGGTGTCATACTTTTCTTTCTAAATTTTTTTCTTCCTCTTGAAAATCATTTGGCTGCGGGCTTGCACGTTCCCCTTCAAACATTTTTTTTATAAATTTAAATCTTATAGATATAATCATATCAATTTTTAATCATCAACAACATGGTGCCATATTTATTTATTTTCAAAATTTTTTTCTTGCCCTTTCAAAACTATTTGCCTGTGGGCTTCCACGTTCCCCTTCCAAATTTTTTTATCAACTTAAATCTTGTAGATATTTCTAAAAAAAATTTTAAACATCAACAACTTATGGTGCCATTTTTTGTTTTTCTAAATTTTTTTCTCCTCATAAAAATCATTTGGCTGCGGGCTTCCACGTTCCCCTTCCAAATTTTTTTATATATTTAAATCTTATAGATATAATCAAATCAATTTTTAAACATCAACAACATGGTGCCATATTTTTTTATTTTCTAAATTTTTTTCTTGCTCCTTCAAATCTATTTGCCTGCGGGCTCCCACGTTCCCTTTCAAATTTTTTTTTCAATTGAAATCTTATAGATATAATCAAATCAATTTTTAAACGTCAACAACATGGTGCCATATTTTTTTATTTTCTAAATTTTTTTCTTCCTCCTTCAAATCAATTTGCCTGCGGGCTCCCACGTTCCCTTTCCAATTTTTTTTTTTCAATTGAAATCTTATAAATATTTCTAAATTATTTTTTTTTACATCAACAACATATGGTGCCATAATTTTTTTTCTAATTTTTTTCTTGCTCCTTCAAATCTGTTTGCCTGTGGGCTTCCACGTTCCCCTTCCAATTTTTTTTATAAATTTAAATCTTATAGATATAATCAAATCAATTTTTAAACAACAACAACATATGGTGCCATATTTTGTTTTTCTAAATGTTTTTCTTGCTCCTTCTAATCTATTTGCCTGCGGGCTCCCACGTTCCCTTAGAAATATTTATAAGATTTCAATTGAAAAAAAAAATTTGAAAAGGAACGTGGGAGCCCGCAGGCAAATATATTTGAAGGAGCAAGAAAAAAATTAGAAAAAAAATTATGGCACCATATGTTGTTGATGTTAAAAAAAAATAATTTAGAAATATTTATAAGATTTCAATTGAAAAAAAAAATTGAAAGGGAACGTGGGAGCCCGCAGTGAAAATTGATTTGAAGGAGCAAGAAAAAAATTTAGAAAAACAAAATATGGCACCATATGTTGTTGATGTTTAAAATTTTTTTTAGAAATATCTACAAGATTTAAATTGATATAAAAAAAAAATTGAAAGAGGAACGTTGAAGCCCACAGGCAAACAGATTTGAAGGAGCAAGAAAAAAATTTTGAAAATAAATAAATATGGCATCATACGTTGTTGATGTTTAAAATTTTTTTTAGAAATATCTACAAGATTTAAATTGATAGAAAAAAAAAATTGAAAGAGGAACGTTGAAGCCCGCAGGCTAAAAGATTTGAAGGGGCAAGAAAAAAATTTAGAAAATTAAAAAATATGGCACCATGATGTTGATGTTTAAAAATTAATTTGATTATATATATAAGATTTCAATTTATAAAAAAATTTGGAAGGGGAACGTGGAAGCCCGAAGCCAAATGGATTTTAAGAGGAAGAAAAAATTTTAGAAAGAAAATTATGACTCCATATGTTGTTAATGTAAAAAAAAATAATTTAGAAATATTTATAAGATTACAATTGAAAAAAAAAAATTTGAAAGGGAACGTGATGGGAGCCCGCAGGCAAATAGATTTGAAGCAGCAAGAAAAAAATTTAGAAAATAAAAAAATATGACACCATGATGTTGATGTTTAGAAATTGATTTAATTATATCTATAGAATTTAATTTAAATTTATAAAAAAATTTGGAAGGGGAACGTGGAAGCCCGCAGCCAAATGGATTTAAAGAGGAAGAAAAAAATTTAGAAAGAAAATTATGACACCATATGTAGTTGATGTTTAAAATTTTTTTTAGAAATATCTACAAGATTTAAGTTGATAAATAAATGTTTGAAGGGGAACGTGGGAGCCCGCAGGCAAACAGATTTGAAGGAGCAAGAAAAAAATTAGAAAACAAATTATGGCACCATATGTTGTTGATATAAAAAAAAATAATTTAGAAATATTTATAAGATTTCAATTGAAAAAAAAAATTGAAAGAGGAACGTGGAAGCCCGCAGCCAAATGATTTTTAAGAGGAAGAAAAAAATTTAGAAAAACAAAATATGGCACCCTATGTTGTTGATGTTAAAAATTTTTTTTAGAAATATCTACAAGATTTAAGTTGATAAAAAAATGTTTGAAGGGGAACGTGGGAGCCCGCAGGCAAACAGATTTGAAGGAGGAAGAAAAAAATTAGAAAACAAATTATGGCACCATATGTTGTTGATATAAAAAAAAATAATTTAGAAATATTTATAAGATTTCAATTGAAAAAAAAAATTGAAAGAGGAACGTGGAAGCCCGCAGCCAAATGATTTTTAAGAGGAAGAAAAAAATTTAGAAAAACAAAATATTGCACCATATGTTGTTGATGTAAAAAAAAATAATTTAGAAATATTTATAAGATTACAATTGAAAAAAAAAATTTGGAAGGGGAACGTGGAAGCCCGAAGCCAAATGGATTTTAAGAGGAAGAAAAAATTTTAGAAAGAAAATTAAGACACCATGATGTTGATGTTTAAAAATTGATTTGATTATATCTATAGAATTTAATTTAAATTTATAAAAAAACTAGCTGACCCCGTGCACCTCGTTGCCCATTAAAAATACCTACTCTATATGTATTTTAGTGATTTTATTAATCTCTAAACCTTTTTTAACCTAAATTTGTTAAAAAATTAAAAAAGCAAAAAAGCATTTTTAATGGTTCTTTAATGGTTTATGCTTGCCATCCAGATTAAAATGTGTGCATGTGGCAATCCTCGTTTTTGCCATTCGATGGAATACATCCAACAGCGTGTCTCTCCAAAAACCTGATGCTTAACAATGAAATCCGTAAAAGATCTCAACTTTTGTTTGAACACTCGTGCGGTAATATCATGACGATCCGAAGGAGATTGGCCAGGCAACAGTAGTATTTTTATTTCGTCCCATGTAGGATTACATGTGAATGTAATGAACAGATCTGGACGGCCATAAGCGCGAACATATGTCATGGCGTCTTGCGCGTATTCATGCATGTGCCTTGGGCTCCCCGTGAATGTAGCCGGAAGAATGACCATTTTTCCCAAATCATTTGGATTCACATTGCCATCATTAGCAATGGCATCACGTAAATGAATGTATTCTTCCGAACGCAGAGTGGTTTGATTCAACCGAATGTAGAGTAAACGCTCGGTTTCGATTTTGGCATACATATCGACAATATATTGAAGAAACAATTGTCTACATTTCAAGATATGATTTTCAGCGCCTTCCCGAATCATCAAGCGATACGAATAGTACTTCATGGCACTGACCTTCTTATTCGTTTCCTCACCTGTTTGCGGATTTCTCAATTTAATGTTGAAATGATACCCGTCTTCACCTTGCCAAAATAAAATCGGATATTGCAATCCGTCGTATGAGCGATGAGTTTCAGCGACCCTTTGCACGTTTCCATCCCTGCGATGTAGAATTATATCACGTGAGTTGAATTCTTCTCCAACCATAATGATCGCCACCTCATCAATTGTAGGTGCATTGTATTGTCGCTCGTGTTGACCGAGGGGTGTTTTGTCTGCTCGTATTACAACCCTGTAATCATCAGCTGGCATTTGTTGAAGGGCAATTCTAAACAATCGGATCAATTCGTTGTGTTGATCGTATAGAGATTGTAATGCAGCGACAATTTCTCGTCTCGTGCCCGCATTGTGGGTACAACGTTGGTCGATTTGGTCATCGGTGTTCCCCATGAAATATATTTGTAGATATTTAGGTTCCATATCTGGCAGGGGTAATAATGATCCAGCTCGATGATAGATTTGACCTTGCACCTTGAATGTTGGCATGTAATTATCCCTCACGACATTCGTTGCCCCAAATGAAGTCATTTGGAAACACGAATTGTAACGACGGATATTTGTTAAAAAATGTTTCGAAATGCTCGTATCGCCTGCCACCAACGTTGATAATGGTTCGGGTGGTGCATGCAAGGCTGGCAAATTTACCTTACCCCGAGCACAGCACATTCCTGGTGCTTCATTCTTAAACTTAAATGCTCTACAATAAATGCAGAGTACATCCATTATTCCGATGGCCACGCTTGAGTGTGTGCTGTAATTAATATCGGCATCATAGTGTAGTGCACAAAGGTTCAATTCGGTGGTTCGTCTGGATCGAGCACCCATTACTCGCATGGTCCCCAATCTTGCATCTCGGTGCTCATCTGTCTCGGATGAGCGGGCCCGGGACTGCCGTTCTCGGTTGGTCCTCAATCTGGTTTCTCTTTGCTCGTCAGTCTCCGATGAGCGGGCCCGGGACTGCCGTTCTCGGTTGGTCCTCAATCTGGCTTCTCTTTGCTCGTCAGTCTCCGATGAGCGGGCCCGGGACTGCCGTTCTCGGTTGGTCCTCAATCTGGCTTCTCTTTGCCCGTCTGTTTCCGCGGCTCGTGTTTCCCGCTTCCTGAGTGCTTGAACTGCGGGACTATTTATCGATCGTTTGTTGTTGGGCATAAAAAATTAACTTTTAATAGTTGCAATTCTTATAATAGTTGCAATTGAATTCAGTTATATTGAAATAAATAATAATAATTATTATGAAATCTTGGTAACCTTAGTAACCATGGCAACCTTGGTAACCATGGTAATATGGACACACACACACACACACATACATTCATTTTAAGAGGAAGAAAAAAATTTAGAAAGAAAATTATGACACCATATGTTGTTGATGTTTAAAATTTCTTTTAGAAATATCTACAAGATTTAAGTTGATAAATAAATGTTTGAAGGGGAACGTGGGAGCCCGCAGGCAAACAGATTTGAAGGAGCAAGAAAAAAATTAGAAAACAAATTATGGCACCATATGTTGTTGATGTAAAAAAAAATAATTTAGAAATATTTATAAGATTTCAATTGAAAAAAAAAATTTGAAAGGGAACGTGGGAGCCCGCAGGCAAATTGATTTGAAGCAGCAAGAAAAAAATTTAGAAAATAAAAAAATATGGCACCATGATGTTGATGTTTAAAAATTGATTTGATTATATCTATAAGATTTAAATTTATAAAAAAATTTGGAAGGAAAACGTGGAAGCCCGCAGCCAAATGATTTTTAAGAGGAAGAAAAAAATTTAGAAAAAACAAAATATGGCACCATGTTGTTGATGTTTAAAAATTGATATGATTATATCTATAAGATTTAAATTTATAAAAAAAATTGGAAGGAGAACGTGGAAGCCCACAGGCAAATAGTTTTGAAGGGGCAAGAAAAAAATTTTGAAATAAATAAATATGGCATCATATGTTGTTGATGTAAAAAAAAATAATTTAGAAATATTTATAAGATTTCAATTGAAAAAAAAAAATTGAAAGAGGAACGTGGAAGCCCGCAGCCAAATGATTTTTAAGAGGAAGAAAAAAATTTAGAAAAACAAAATATGGCACCCTATA
This sequence comes from Nasonovia ribisnigri, assembly GCA_027563435.1. NCBI lineage: Eukaryota > Metazoa > Arthropoda > Insecta > Hemiptera > Aphididae > Nasonovia > Nasonovia ribisnigri. The sequence continues at coordinate 4,874 of JANEHU010003081.1, read as the reverse complement.
TTGTTGATGTTAAAAATTTTTTTTAGAAATATCTACAAGATTTAAGTTGATAAAAAAATGTTTGAAGGGGAACGTGGGAGCCCGCAGGCAAACAGATTTGAAGGAGCAAGAAAAAAATTAGAAAAAAAATTATGGCACCATATGTTGTTGATGTAAAAAAAATAATTTAGAAATATTTATAAGATTTCAATTGAAAAAAAAAATTTGAAAGGGAACGTGGGAGCCCGCAGGCAAATTGATTTGAAGGAGCAAGAAAAAAATTTAGAAAAACAAAATATGGCACCATATGTTGTTGATGTTTAAAATTTATTTTAGAAATATCTACAAGATTTAAGTTGATAAAAAAATGTTTGAAGGGGAACGTGGAATCCCGCAGTCAAATGATTTTTAAGAGGAAGAAATAAATTTTGAAAAACAAAATATGGCATCATGTTGTTGATGTTTAAAAATTGATATGATTATATCTATAAGATTTAAATTTATAAAAAAAATTGGAAGGGGAACGTGGAAGCCCACAGGCAAATAGTTTTGAAGGGGCAAGAAAAAAAATTTGGAAATAAATAAATATGGCACCATAAGTTGTTGATGTTAAAAATTTTTTTTAGAAATATCTACAAGATTTAAATTGATAGAAAAAAAAAATTGAAAGAGGAACGTGGAAGCCCGCAGCCAAATGATTTTTAAGAGGAAGAAAAAAATTTAGAAAAACAAAATATGGCACCATAAGTTGTTGATGTTAAAAATTTTTTTTAGAAATATCTACAAGATTTAAGTTGATAAAAAAATGTTTGAAGGGGAACGTGGGAGCCCGCAGGCAAACAGATTTGAAGGAGCAAGAAAAAAATTAGAAAAAAAATATGGCTTCATATGTTGTTGATGTTTAAAATTTTTTTTAGAAAAATCTACAAGATTTAAATTGATATAAAAAAAAAATTGAAAGAGGAACGTTGAAGCCCACAGGCAAACAGATTTGAAGGAGCAAGAAAAAAATTTTGAAAATAAATAAATTTGGCATCATACGTTGCTGATGTTTAAAATTTTTTTTAGAAATATCTACAAGATTTAAATTGATAGAAAAAAAAAATTGAAAGAGGAACGTTGAAACCCGCAGGCAAACAGATTTGAAGGAGCAAGAAAAAAATTTAGAAAATAAAAAAATATGGCACCATGATGTTGATGATTAAAAATTGATTTGATTATATCTATAAGATTTAAATTTATAAAAAAATTTGGAAGGGGAACGTGGAAGCCCGCAGTCAAATGATTTTTAAGAGGAAGAAAAAAATTTTGAAAAACAAAATATGGCATCATGTTGTTGATGTTTAAAAATTGATATGATTATATCTATAAGATTTAAATTTATAAAAAAAATTGGAAGGGAAACGTGGAAGCCCACAGGCAAATAGTTTTGAAGGGGCAAGAAAAAAATTTAGAAAATAAAAAAATATGACACCATGATGTTGATGTTTAAAAATTGATTTGATTATATCTATAGAATTTAATTTAAATTTATAAAAAAATTTGGAAGGGGAACGTAGAAGCCCGCAACCAAATGGATTTTAAGAGGAAGAAAAAAATTTAGAAAGAAAATTATGACACCATATGTTGTTGATGTTTAAATTTTTTTTTAGAAATATCTACAAGATTTAAGTTGATAAATAAATGTTTGAAGGGGAACGTGGGAGCCCGCAGGCAAACAGATTTGAAGGAGCAAGAAAAAAATTAGAAAACAAATTATGGCACCATATGTTGTTGATGTAAAAAAAAATAATTTAGAAATATTTATAAGATTTAAATTTATAAAAAAATTTGGAAGGGGTACGTGGAAGCCCGCAGCCAAATGATTTTTAAGAGGAAGAAAAAAATTTAGAAAAAACAAAATATGGCACCATGTTGTTGATGTTTAAAAATTGATATGATTATATCTATAAGATTTAAGTTGATAAAAAATGTTTGAAGGGGAACGTGGTAGCCCGCCGGCAAACAGATTTGAAAGAGCAAAAAAAAAATTAGAAAAAAAATTATGGCACCATATGTTGTTGATGTAAAAAAAAATAATTTAGAAATATTTATAAGATTACAATTGAAAAAAAAAATTGAAAGGGAACGTGGCAGCCCGCAGACAAATTGATTTGAAGGAGCAAGAAAAAAATTTAGAAAATAAAAAAATATGGCACCATGATGTTGATGATTAAAAATTGATTTGATTATATCTAAAAGATTTAAATTTATAAAAAAATTTGGAAGGGGAACATGGAAGCCCGCAGTCAAATGATTTTTAAGAGGAAGAAAAAAATTTTGAAAAACAAAATATGGCATCATGTTGTTGATGTTTAAAAATTCATATGATTATATCTATAAGATTTAAATTTATAAAAAAAATTGGAAGGGGAACGTGGAAGCCCACAGGCAAATAGTTTTGAAGGGGCAAGAAAAAAATTTAGAAAATAAAAAAATATGACACCATGATGTTGATGTTTAAAAATTGATTTGATTATATCTATAGAATTTAATTTAAATTTATAAAAAAATTTGGAAGGGGAACGTAGAAGCCCGCAACCAAATGGATTTTAAGAGGAAGAAAAAAATTTAGAAAGAAAATTATGACACCATATGTTGTTGATGTTTAAAATTTCTTTTAGAAATATCTACAAGATTTAAGTTGATAAATAAATGTTTGAAGGGGAACGTGGGAGCCCGCAGGCAAACAGATTTGAAGGAGCAAGAAAAAAATTAGAAAACAAATTATGGCACCATATGTTGTTGATGTAAAAAAAAATAATTTAGAAATATTTATAAGATTTCAATTGAAAAAAAAAATTTGAAAGGGAACGTGGGAGCCCACAGGCAAACAGATTTGAAGGAGCAAGAAAAAAATTAGAAAAAAAATTATGGCACCATATGTTGTTGTTGTAAAATAAAATAATTTAGAAATATTTATAAAAATTTCAATTGAAAAAAAAAATTTGAAAGGGAACGTGGGAGCCCGCCGGCAAATAGATTTGAAGCAGCAAGAAAAAAATTTTGAAAAACAAAATATGGCATCATGTTGTTGATGTTTAAAAATTGATATGATTATATCTATAAGATTTAAATTTATAAAAAAAATGTTTGAAGGGGAACGTGGAAGCCCGCAGCCAAATGATTTTCAAGAGGAAGAAAAAAATTTGGAAATAAATAAATATGGCACCATAAGTTGTTGATGTTAAAAATTTTTTTTAGAAATATCTACAAGATTTAAATTGATAGAAAAAAAAAATTGAAAGAGGAACGTGGAAGCCCGCAGCCAAATGATTTTTAAGAGGAAGAAAAAAATTTAGAAAAACAAAATATGGCACCATAAGTTGTTGATGTTAAAAATTTTTTTTAGAAATATCTACAAGATTTAAGTTGATAAAAAAATGTTTGAAGGGGAACGTGGGAGCCCGCAGGCAAACAGATTTGAAGGAGCAAGAAAAAAATTAGAAAAAAAATATGGCTTCATATGTTGTTGATGTTTAAAATTTTTTTTAGAAAAATCTACAAGATTTAAATTGATATAAAAAAAAAATTGAAAGAGGAACGTTGAAGCCCACAGGCAAACAGATTTGAAGGAGCAAGAAAAAAATTTTGAAAATAAATAAATTTGGCATCATACGTTGCTGATGTTTAAAATTTTTTTTAGAAATATCTACAAGATTTAAATTGATAGAAAAAAAAATTGAAAGAGGAACGTGGGAGCCCGCAGGCTAACAGATTTAAAGGGGCAAAGAAAAAATTTAGAAAATAAAAAAATATGGCACCATGATGTTGATGATTAAAAATTGATTTGATTATATCTATAAGATTTAAATTTATAAAAAAATTTGGAAGGGGAACGTGGAAGCCCGCAGTCAAATGATTTTTAAGAGGAAGAAAAAAATTTTGAAAAACAAAATATGGCATCATGTTGTTGATGTTTAAAAATTGATATGATTATATCTATAAGATTTAAATTTATAAAAAAAATTGGAAGGGGAACGTGGAAGCCCACAGGCAAATAGTTTTGAAGGGGCAAGAAAAAAATTTAGAAAATAAAAAAATATGACACCATGATGTTGATGTTTAAAAATTGATTTGATTATATCTATAGAATTTAATTTAAATTTATAAAAAAATTTGGAAGGGGAACGTAGAAGCCCGCAACCAAATGGATTTTAAGAGGAAGAAAAAATTTTAGAAAGAAAATTATGACTCCATATGTTGTTAATGTAAAAAAAAATAATTTAGAAATATTTATAAGATTACAATTGAAAAAAAAAATTTGAAAGGGAACGTGATGGGAGCCCGCAGGCAAATAGATTTGAAGCAGCAAGAAAAAAATTTAGAAAATAAAAAAATATGACACCATGATGTTGATGTTTAGAAATTGATTTAATTATATCTATAGAATTTAATTTAAATTTATAAAAAAATTTGGAAGGGGAACGTGGAAGCCCGCAGCCAAATGGATTTAAAGAGGAAGAAAAAAATTTAGAAAGAAAATTATGACACCATATGTAGTTGATGTTTAAAATTTTTTTTAGAAATATCTACAAGATTTAAGTTGATAAATAAATGTTTGAAGGGGAACGTGGGAGCCCGCAGGCAAACAGATTTGAAGGAGCAAGAAAAAAATTAGAAAACAAATTATGGCACCATATGTTGTTGATATAAAAAAAAATAATTTAGAAATATTTATAAGATTTCAATTGAAAAAAAAAATTGAAAGAGGAACGTGGAAGCCCGCAGCCAAATGATTTTTAAGAGGAAGAAAAAAATTTAGAAAAACAAAATATGGCACCCTATGTTGTTGATGTTAAAAATTTTTTTTAGAAATATCTACAAGATTTAAGTTGATAAAAAAAAATATGGAA
>JANEHU010003080.1:0-14613 GCA_027563435.1 Nasonovia ribisnigri | reverse complement strand
ATTTTCTTTTATTTTATATAATGTCTTATCTATCCCAAGATGCACTAACTCTCGATGAGTAGTACTAACAACATCGTACCTGAGATCGGCCGGTAAATACAATCTCCACCTTCCCCCCGTTATTCGGTATAATCTACTATTTTCTATCACGTATTTATCTTTCGTGGTAGGGTCATTAGCCTCCACTTTTGCAATCGTTCCCACTACCTCCTCGTCTTCCTTTTGTAATGCCGCCACCCAGTCGGTTGTTATCTTTATCCCAAATACGTTTAAACTAGCTACCTCTATTGATTGCTCCGATTCTACAGGGCTCCTACTTAGGGCGTCAGCAATTAAATTTCGATCACCTTTCAAATGTTCTATTTTATATTGGTACTCCGATAACTTCATAAACCACCTGCCTATCCTAGGATTTAAATCTCGCTTGTCAGCTAAAAGTTTTAAACTGTTACAATCTGTTTTAATTACGAAACAAATACCTATCAAATACACACGAAACCGTTCCAACGCGCTTACTATCGCCAGGGCCTCTAATTCGTATGAATGGTACTTCGCCTCGTCTTTCGTTGTTTTTCGACTAAAATAACTAATAGGGTGCATTTTTGCGTCCTCAGTTTGTCGTTGCATTAATACTGCTGCAACACCATGTTGACTCGCGTCGGTGTGCACCTCCGTATAAGCATTCGGTTCGTACATCGATAAAATAGGTCGACTCGTAAGTGCCTTTTTTAACAGTTTAAACGCTTCATCTCGTTCCTTTGTCCATTCGAAACGTGTATTTTTACACAACAGGTCGGTTAACGGTCGGGCAATCACGGCAAATCCTTTCACAAACCTACGAAAATAGCTCGCTAGTCCTATAAACCCGCGTACCGCTCTTACATTATTTGGCACGGGAAAATGTTCTACTGCTAATATTTTTCGGCGCCCCGGTTCTATACCATTTTTACTAATTTCAAAACCCAAATATTCGAGCTTTTGCATAAAAAATCTACATTTTTCTAATTTTATTGTTAAACCTGCCTCACGCAATGATTGTAATACTAATTTTAATTTTTCGAGACCATCCCCTACACTTTTACTCGGAATGATTATGTCGTCTAAATAAGCCAGGGCGACCGTATACAATAGTTTGCCCAAGGCGGTAGTTATCATTCGCGAAAAAATTGCGGGACAATTAGTTGGACCAAATGGCATTCGCTTAAATTGGAAGTGACCGTCGGGCGTTACAAAAGAAGTTTGCGCGCGCGTATTTACGTCATTAATCGGTACCTGATAATAACCGCTAAAAAGGTCTAAGCTAGTAAAATAAGCATTACCGTGCAGTCTGTCCAGTTGATCATCAATCCTCGGTAACGGGTATTTGTCCGGCACCGTCTTCTTATTTAGTTCACGATAATCCACGCACATACGGACGTCACCGGTCTTCTTCTTTACCAGCAGTATAGGGCTGGCGTACGGGGATTCACTGTCCTCGACTATGTCCGCTTCTTTCAGCTCATCTATGATATCGCGTACTTGCTCTCGTTCTTTGTATGAAATCCGATATGGTCTGTACACCACTGGTCGTTCGTCCTTGAGCACTAACTTCATTTCGGTTAAATGAGTACACCCTACTTGTCGCAAATTTCGTGCTATCAAGTCTTTATACTCGTTTAATAATGTTAGTACTTCTTCGACTTGATCGGCCGTGAGGTCGCTCACAATTTCCTCGGCCAATACGGGTTCCTGGTTTATTTCGCGATTATGTTCTTTATTTTTTGAGACCACTTCGTTGAATAGTACTCCTCTCGTCACTGTATCACCCTTTTTAATTGTGAAATCTTCGTCGGATAAATTTACCATCGGCACTACCGCGCGTCCCTCTCCGTCAGTTGAAATCAAACAACGCGGCACCATCTGCCTGGTAGCACGTATCCCTCCTTCGACACATAAGTCACGATCCGGAAATTTTGTGACGACAGTGATATGTCCAACATGATTTTTAGGAATAACAAGTGCTTCCTTGGCCCAAATCGGCGTTTTGTCGGCGTGTTCCGACGCTTCTACAGGCGCGACTTCTTCTACGCGTAATTCGTTCGGCGCGCTTACAATAACGACATGAGGCTGTTCCGTGAAAGGGTGACCAACTAAAAGTGAAATTTCTTGTACATCATCCGGAACAACATTTACTGTGACGTATGCGCTCACTTTATCTATAATTATAGTAGTCTTGAAACGGCCTAACGAACTCACTCGGCCGAACCCGTAACCGACGAATTCGTCCCGAGCACTATCGTCATAACTGATATTGAGTCGATCGGCTTCCGACTTCCGCATCGCAACACACGCAGCACCCATATCAATATACGATTGTACTCGTTCGCCATTTATTATAGCGATTTTAAAATATTTATTCTGACTCGCCGTTTCGCTATTTAATTGTAGTACCGGTCGCCGTTTTCCGCTACCATTTGTCGTTGACGAGGCTTGCGGCACAGCATTTGATGTGTCATTTGCGCTCGGTTTATTGGTACGGCATTCACTCGCCTTATGTCCAGGTTTGGAACACCGAAAACAAGTCACAGTCGGTTTTTTTGTACATTCTTTTGATGTATGACCGGCAACACGACATCGAAAACAAATCAATGATGTTTTGTTCGGATTACTCGTTCCCGTCGTACGCGTATGTTTCACAACTGGATTTTCGTTCGATTTGTGTACATTTTTTTCCTTATCGCGTTCGATGTAATCGTTCGCCGATATTAAATGGGGTAACAAATCTGCCGGTTTTTTGTAATTGGATAGTGGACCCAAATAATCCCGGTATCGATCGTTTCCGATACCACGGACCACCCATTGTATTTTTTCATTATCATCCATTCCAGCTCGATTACATCTAGACAATTTTTCATAGAAATACTCAATCATATTTTGACCCGATTTCCTAGAATAATTTTGAGCGTTCAGTTTTATTCGTAAAACGTCTTCATTTGTCGACGGAAAATTTTCTTTTAACAGTGGTACCCACTGTAACCACGTTCGTTCTTCTCTCGGCAAACTGTCCCTCCACAGTCGAGCTACTCCCGCGAGTTTTGTCAGCGCGAAATGTTGGACCGCAACATCGTCCCACTCGTATAGGACAGCATACTCTTCTACTTTATCGATCCACTTATCGATTGTCAGTGCGCCGTGCACAGGATCAAATTCCGGCACCACCATTGCTATATCTGCCAAATATCGTCGGTGTTGTGTTGTCGTATCGCTATCACCATATTTATTACTCTCAGTCATCGCGCTCATGCGATAATTTCAACTCTACGAGTAATTAAATATATATATATAGCACGAACAACAACTCGCTCCGCTGAGCCACTCGCTGATATCGGATAAATATCACAAACGCGTCGTCGGACGGCCCCAGCTAATTTTAGCCTGGCCTTCGCACACACGGTACGAAATATTACGACTGGTCACTGGTGAAAATATTGTACGAATAATATTCACAATTCACCACAAAAAAAAATCGCACTCGCGTTATACTACCGTTTTTATATATATATATAAAAAATAAAACTAAATCGAGTATAGCGCACACACACAACCGATTTACCGCACAATTTTTTTTTCTGTATTCACCCCACACCTGAACTGTGGTACACGACTAAAAGGTAATCTGTACCGGAGCGTATTAAAAAAATGATAGTTTTATGTTAAGTAATTAACTTTATTTATTACGGGTAAACAGAAAAAGAGTCGTCGGCACTGACGATCGTATATAGTTCGGTCTGTGTCCGCGACTACACTAATTTTATGATTCGCGCGATATCACACCGATCGCCCGGACCCATGCCTTATCAACGGTCATATTATCGACATTTCGTTATCCAGACGGGCGGACGGCGGCCAGGTATACGCGACGAATCCACTAATATAATTATAATGATAATGAGTAATGACAATAAATTAAATAATAATATTATAATCCAACGGCTATACCTATATATATGAATACTACAACATTCCACAATGTTTCCGAAATTCTTCATCTCTTTTGTACATTGTGGCTAGACCGAGTTCTTGCACTTTTCGGAACGTTGATTGGCACAAATGATAGAAGCAGCCTCTTACATTTATATGAACACCTAATACTTCTTTTGCTGCTTCAATAACTGCACTTTCAAAATCAAGGTGTAAGTATTTGGGGTCGGGATATAAATTTCGTTTAGCGCATTCTTCCATTATAATTTGGAACATTTCCACGTATGTAGATTTAGTTTTTCTTTGTAAAATACAATAAATAGAAGTTAAAAATACATTATTTTTTTTTATACGTATTACGTATAACTGTAAGAAACATTTTGGGGACAATCCGAAATTCCCGTCTAAGTACCAGGTGTCTGATTCTGTAAGGAGTTTTAAATGATCATCTGTTGCAAACATAACTAATCTTTCAGATGCCCCTGGACCATTGTCCCTCAATAATAGTCTATCATCATTAATAAAAGCCCATTCACCTATAAAAATAGATATAATCATTGTTAACTAATTGTATTTCTCCTAAATATATAATAATATCTTATACCTTGAATAATAATTTCTTGTATGTTTTGAGGTTCCTTTGGATTATGATAACTTCGATGGTTTCTAATGGTACGTTTAATATAAGCTTCCTTAGGCAATTCAGCTAAAATATCTACTGCGACATTTTCGATTGCCTCGGAAAATATTTGGCCGGGAGTATCGTTTGACGCTAAAGCTTTTTTTTTATCTTTCTTTGAATTTTTATGGCAGCTATAGCTATAATTAATAATTATTGTTAATATTGATTAACAGGTACATATTATATTATATGATATTGTTATGTAAATATTTATTTATTTATTTATTTAATTTTTAGTTGAGTCGAGTCGAGTACTCGAACTCGACTCGAAAATTTTCCAAAGTCGAGTACTCGTCCAACACTATAGTATGTAATGTAACAATATAGTATGTAAAAACAATGTTATTGTATATTAAAATAAAGTTTACCATTTTTATCTGCAGAATGATTATGTTCGTGGATTTCTCTTGGATTTTTTATTGTGTGGGATGTTTTTAAAATAGCTGGACATTTGAATGAACTAAATTTTGAACATCTCCATCTAATAAAATACTTGCAATCTTTTTGACGTACGTACATAAAATCTTTGAAACAAACTTTATCATTTCCATGAGTGGATTTAATTATTTCAATAACACTATTCATTTCAAAATTCTTCAACACTCTTTACAACACTATGTGGGAACTAGAGAAGTATACTGACCGTCTAAGGTGTATTGTACCGTAATAATATATCGTTAGCAATATTGGCGGCCCGCGAAGTGGTAATAAATAGACCACCAATAATATTTTTCTAGACTATAAGTTCAAGAAATGTCGTCAAATTATTTGTTAATCATACTATAATGATTTCAATACGTCGCGATAATGTCTTTATCTGTCTAAAATGCGATTACGTCTGTTATGCGTCTTGGACCGAAACTAATTTGTCAGTCGGTACCTATTATATCGTAATCGCAATCGCATTTATTAAGAGGACGTTACACCGACATATTTTGTTGTCTCCATTTAAGATGTACAGTTAAATATAAGTAAACTTAGCAAACACAACGAAGCAAACTTAGGGGATTTTTTTTCCGGGGATTTTTTTTCCTGTGGATTTTTTTTCCGGGGATTTTTTATCCGGGAGTTTTTTTCCGGGGATTTTTTTTCCGAATACCGAAATTACCAGTTCAAATTATAATTCAATTTCATAATAATAAATGTAAAAACATAAATATAATTAATGAATGTAATAATAATTGTTACCGTATATCTAGAGTAAGTTCGTACAAATATTTAGGTGTAATATTTGATGAAAAATTAAAATGGAAACCTCATATTGATATGCTAATATTACGATTAAGGAAATGCTTTTATATATTTAAAGAACTACGTAGTATATTAGACATCCCGTGTCTAAAAATGGTTTACTTTGCGTTAGTTCAGTCTATCTTATTGTATGGCATATTAGTATGGGGCTCTGCTTATAAAAATGTACTTGAACCGCTAAATGTAACACATAGAACTCTCGTCAAAGTAATAACAAAAAATATTTATAATTCCGAAATTAACACAAATACTATATTCCAAAAATTAAAAATATTATCATTGGAACAGTTATACAATAAAAACTCAATTTTAAAAATATATATGAATAAAACAGTTTATGAATCCCTGAATATGTATAAAACAAGAGGAATGATTAATGGAAATTTAAATTTAATCAAACATAACACATCTTTGATGAGTAATTATTATATAAACAGAGGGATAAACCTATTTAATCGACTACCAATAAATATCAAATTGATCGTTAATGATGTCAAATTTAAAAAAATATAAAAAACATGTATACGCAGTTCTTTGAAAATCTTGTTTAATATCCGCCATTATTATAATACCAATTGTATTTGTTATATTTTTAGATCTAGTTTCGGTTATTTTGTATTCACTTTTATAAATGTTATGTATTGTATAATTGTGTATAAATTATTGTAATTATATTAAGACTCCCTACTCTTACCACAAGCTATTGCTTATAGAGAGTAGGTATCAACTTAAATGTTAATTTAAAATTTAAATGTAAATGTAAAGTTGAATAATGATTTTACTTGTATCACGTACTTGCGTAGGGGAAAGGAGAAGGTGACCATAAATATATTCCTAACTGAATAATGTTATGATATAATTTAAAGCAAAACGCCGGAACTGAAATTATGCGTCCCGCATTTGTCGGGCACTAAAAATATAATAATCAAATAACAATAATAATTGATACACAAGAAACTAAGTATCCTAATAAAGGTGGGCGCCCATAAAATAATAATAATATAAATAATCTTGTATATATAACAATTACAATAAATCAAACAGTACAAATAATAGTAATACAAACAATAATATAACGATACCGACACCGCTCTTGGAATCCGGAACGCTGGAACACGGTCAGTATATGGTCAATATGGAGATGTCCGCGTCATGCACGGTGACGGAGACGTGCGCGATTCGGTGGCGACAGCGCGTTTCAACCAACCCGATACACTACGCCCACGAACGGCAACGCGCGTAATAATATAATATTATTGTTTAAGTACGCAATATACGACGCACATCAACGGCGACGCGACTACACGTGTATAATTAGTGTGCCTAAGCACGTCCAGTATAATGACGGACACGTGCGAGGTTCTATGGCGTCGACACACGAGAGGAGCTCGTTAAACACGTGGTTCATGCAACTTGCACACACGGTTCACGGATCGGCCGACTATGCCAGATGGGGAAACGATGCGGAACAAGGCGACTTCGGGATTAGCTGACAATGTCCGAAATATCGAAACGAGGACCACACGAATTGGTCACTCTACAGCACGAAAAACGCACCGAACAAATCCACTGAGGTGACGAACGCCAGCGTCGCCGGATACGGCGACTGTCGGCGAGCATAGCACAACGGTGTCGTGATAGCCCTGATCGGCAGCGGTGTCGCCGTGTCGGGACGTGTGTGAAGTTCTCACCCGACGCGCACTTTCGTGAACTGGTCGTGCCATGAACGGCGCGAATTCGTGAAGGTTTAAACATCCTCCCTCCATGGGAGGTGCAGCCTCACATGACCATGGTGATGTCTCTGGCGATGAAACGACGGATCCGTTGGTTGACTATTTACACAAGCGGTACGGAGAACGATGTGACGGCGGTGTCGTATGAATAATAGTAATAATTATTATGTTACAAAAGCAAAATAACAACTCAAATAACACATAGTTGAAATAATTACAAAGGGCATTTAAAACAACGTTACACAACATATAATATACAAATATTCATTCAGATAATAGCTATGAGTACAATTCAAACTAAAATTGGCGTGGGTATAATAGAAAGAATAATATTTATGGTTACCATATAATATGGTAAATAATTGCGTTAATAGCAACAAAGTAATAACAAATCAAAATGGAATGAGCATAACATGACTGGTCGGCCCCAACTCCCCCCGTGCCTTGGTAGATGGACAAGAGGTGAAATATAGGGTGAAATTAATACAGATGGAAAACTAGGGCAAATGTTGTGTTTACGTTGGACGCTCGACAGCTGTGGGTAAAACGACCAACTTATAAATAAGTACCAATTTAACTGTGTATGCTATTATGTTTAAAAAATTAAAAGAACTGTTAGGGGGTGTGGAGGGCGAAGCCCCCCACTTTATGTTTAGCCAATAAATTATATATCCCTCCCCAGAACAAAATCATAACTACGCCACTGCTGCAGAGGGCCAGCGAAATCGATGCCCACACGTGAAAATGGCCGATTGCGAAGTACCCGTTCTGGTGGTAAATCTGCCATCAACGGTTGTGGCGCCTGTCCATCGAATCGCACGCACGTTGCACACGCGCGGCTGATTTTGAATAATACGGATGTTATTGAAATTATCCAATATTGGCGGGAAATCAAAGCCGTAACCACTCGTGGACCAGCATGAAATGTGACTAAATGCCATCGGTGGCATATGATTTGCGCTAAATGCGAAGTTATGGCCAACAACAGCGGATGCTTCGCGTCGTAATTCAACGCAGAATTACGCAGACGCCCGCCCACGCGTATCGCCCCCGTTGCATCTAAAAACGGATGTAGTTTATTCAATGATTTTGATGACACGCGTTTTTCAGTAGACAGCTCGTGTATTAAATTGGAGAAATGACAGCGCTGCGGCGCAAGGACCAACGAGTGGTTCGCCTCCTCGAGCTCAACGCTCTGTAGATACGGCGGGTATGAGCGTTTGTGGGTTTTGTGACACCACCGGATAAATCGATACAGTCGGGCTGTGACTCGGACGAGTCGGTTGTGTGACGAAAAACCACTATACCATTCTACGTTAGGGTCTTGTGTTATTAAACACGTTGGCCGAATTTCGGGGAGTTCGCTGAACGGGATTATTGATAGTTCTTTTTGCCAAGTTGCCGGATCACCGCGAATAAAGTCTGGACCGTGCCAATATAACGTGTGACCGGACAATTGTGACGGCATCAATCCGCGCGACGCACAATCGGCGGGATTAGCGTGTGTCGATTCATGTCGCCAATTACAGACGGGTAGTACACTTTGAATTTGATGAACGCGGTTCGACACGTATTGCTTGAATGTTTCGTGGGGCACTGTCAACCAAGACAACACGACCAACGAATCAGTCCAGGCAAAAGTATCCACGATGGTCACACGATCATCCAAAACAAGTCCTATTCGGTTCATCCATCGCGCCAACAACAACGCTGCGTTGAGTTCCAAGCGCGGAACTGTAAGCGCCCTTAAAGGAGCCTCTCTGTCTTTGTACCAATTAGGAACACCGAAGACTCTCGCGGAGCGTCCAGTATGCGCAAGTACACTACCGCCGCGTATCCCCGTAGTGAGGCATCACAGAATCCAAGCAATAGACAAGCTGACCCGGGGGCGGTATGACAAAATCTTGGAACTCGTACGGACGAAATTAACGGTAACTCGGAAACGAATTGCGCCCAATCGGTTTAACTATCCTTCGGTAGCGGGCCGTCCCAAGTGCACGTCGCCTGCCAAGTGCACTGCATTATGTTTCGCGAGAAAAATTGTGGGAGCAAAAAGTCCTAACGGGTCGAAAAACCTAGCAATTAATGATAAAATACCACGTTTAGTAAAAGTGATTGTCGAGTCTAAACTTACTGAGCTCGCAACAAAAATAATCGTCATTCTGATGCCAATGCAGGCAGAGCACTTTGGTTCCTAGTGTCCTACACTATCGTTATCGGCAAATGACGAAGACTTCACAGCGCGATGATCGGCAGGTACGGTCTGCAGTATGTCAGGGGTATTACTCGCCCACTTTCGCAGTTCTAACCCGAAACGCGCAAGTACTATATTTAAAACACGTTGGACTGCGACCACATCTTCAGCAGTATTGACGCCGTAACAAATATCGTCAACATAGGTATGATAATTTAACGCGTCGCGGACTGACGGGAACGGTACGCCGTCACCGGCGGCTATCGCCAAAAATACTCGGAGAACTAGAAAGGGCGCGCAATTAATCCCGTACGTTACGGTATTGAGCTCGTAATCAACTAATTGATTATGTGAAGAGGCACGCCATAATATATGCTGATATGTACGGAACTCGGGCAATATTACAAATTTGGCGATACATTTTACAAATGTCCGCCGTAAATGCGTGACGAAATAATCGGAACAATACCAGAATGCCGACTATATCACGTTGCAATTTAGGTCCGAGATATAGTGCATTGTTAAGGGACATTCCTGAAGGACACTTTGCTGACGCGTCAAAAACTACACGGATTTGGTCTCCCCCTCGTTGTCTTTACAAATGGCGTGATGAGGGATGTAATAACATTCCGGTGTTTGTGCGATTGACATGTGTAGTAATTCGAGATATTCTGACATGAATTGTGTATATAACTTGAGCTTAGGATCGGACGCTAACTTTCGTTCAAGTGATTCAAATCGTTTGACGGCCATATCGCGCGATCGGGCAAAAGTGCTATCTGTTACGGGTGTGCGAAATGGTAACTGCACGGAAAATCGACCTGACACTAGTCGCACACATTTGTCCCGAAAAATTGTCTCACACCGCCCGCCATCGGTAAATGTTTCCGGGGCGGCCTCATGTTCCTAATTACTCCAAAATTGATACATTAACCCCTCTAAGGAGACATTAAGAGAAACAGGTAATGAACGATATGGCCCCGGCTCACAATCAGATAATGAGCCCATTAGTATCCACCCGAAAATAGAGCTAAAAGCAGCTGGGAGCCCTTCATCGACTACGATTTTTCGCCCATCTATTATCGTCGCATATACATCCCCTCCCAATAATAAATCGACCGGTGCTTTAATATGGAACAGCGGGTCTGCCAACGCTAAATTAGAAAAACGATTGTGTATATCGTGTGGTAGGTAGTTGCGCGGCACATCGCTTGTAATGGATGGTAACACCCACGCATTCACATACACCTCAGACTCTTGCGCATAACGTGGCTGTACAACACATTCGACGCGGCCCTGGACGTTTGTAGCCGGTACGCCTGACAAACCTGTGACCGGCGTGGTCCACCGTTCGCGCCTTAAGCCTAATCGATCGACACTAGCGCTGGTTATTACACTGATTTCTGATGCGCAGTCAATTAGTGCGCGCATAGTTTGCCATGACCCAGCCCGGTCGCGAATATGTATTAATGCAGTCCCTAACACTACCGACGGGGACGCATTCACGCGTTGCGGCGACGCAGAAGCACCCAATACTGTCTCAGATGACGACGGTCCACTGTTCTCGTGGGAAATATTTACGGGAGGGTGGAGGAGATGGTGATGCCGTCGCGAACAATCCTGACATCGCGCCTTAGAGTTGCATGCTCAATGGAGCCCAATGCTCGTTACTAAAACAATTAAAACACAACCCCTTTTCGTGTGTCCACCGTGAACGTTCGTCTCCACTCCATCCTTTAAATCTAACGCATTAACCCAAATTATGTGTGCCATTGCAGCATGGGCAACTCTGACTATAGTCGGGTGAATGAAAAGTGGCCGCTGATGCCCACGCGCCTAGCGGTGAATTTTTATCATTGTACCGCAAAATTATGGAAAAAAGCGCGCGAATTTTGAATTATTAATCATAATGCAATTACATGTTATTCCAATACAAATCAAGAATTTTAATAAAAACATAAGCAATAATAATTTAATTTAATACAGAAGTCATTCTATGTATGTACAAGTCATATATAATACAAATTCAGATCAAATATATACAAAATAATTTATTTCAATCCAAGAAACTTAAACTAAAGATCGGCCTCAAATATGTCTTCATCATTTTCATCACCCCAATCACTATCGTCGTCTTGTAATGTGATAATGATCGGCTCCAACATGACATCCCTAAATATTTCTTTGCTATTATCTTCATCTTGAATTTTTTCCGCATGTGCAACACACTTCTGCCATTCCTCCTGTGTTACTGCATCCATAGCCGCGTGCGCCAACTTTTCTACATCTGCCATCTTAAAAGTATTATTTTTTTTAGCTACCTCCCCTTTAACCTGTGCCCAAATCAATTCAATTGGGTTATATTGACAATGGTATGGAGGTAACCTTATTACTTCATGGCCCATTTCCAGTGCTATTTCGTCCAATTCGTATCGCTTTTATGTTGGAATAAGTTGTTTTACACGCACACGTAATTCAGACAACCGTTCTTGTGGCGAAAATTCAACATTTTTATTTTTCAGCCACTCTTCAACAACGATTTTTCGACTATTGCTTTTGGGGAAATTATCTTTGAGCATTGAGTGGTAAGATGATCAGCTGCGGGACCCTTTAAACACCCAATTAAATAGTGCAATTTATCCGTAGCACATAGATTGGCGTGTTGATCGACTAATGCTACGAATAAGTCGCGAAAGGTCGGCCAGTAGCGAAAATCACCGTCAACAAATTGGGGCAGTGGGATATCCGGGAGCCGCGATAGAGGCTTTGGTGTGTTGTTATCTGTTCAAGGAGAAACGGAATGCTCGCCTTCGCCTTGGGATGCGGTTTTTTTTATTGATATACGACATGTCAATTACGTCCGCCCCCTTTGGTGTTAATTTCACTGCAACCACTTTTGACACATAATTAACCCCCGCACTTCTGTCGACAGGTCCGGTGAGTATTCATTAGTCCTGTCAAGAGAAACCAAATAATCTAGAACTGATTCGTCCTCAGACTTAAATTGAGCCCACAAACCATCTAAATCCGTGACCGACACTAAAAACTCGGGAACGATATCACTTTCTGTAAGCGTGGCGATAATACATGCACCGCCCGGATTGCTGATACCGCGATCGTTCGCTTAATTTCAGCGCGAGTTCTCAACCGAGTTATCCGAACCAACCATATCGATCAAAATGAATATAAATTACGATTCGGAAATAGTAAACACGATAATACTTAAATGCCGAATAAATCCACAACACTGGGATGCCCGAAGCAACGCGAAACAACGACAATAATCGGCCGTTATCTATACATAATACAAACGGCTGTATAGTCAATAATTGTTACCAAGGACAACGATTACGCCAATTACCTGTAATAATAATAATAGACTTGCACTGGGAGTCCAACACTGAACACTCCTAGTCAACCGGCTAATCAATAGAAAATATTTAAAAACACCACAATACCTACCTAGCACCCTACTACCAGGCCCCCCGTTGAGGTCGACTAAACCACGCTCTGCTACCAAATGTTTTCACACGTAATAAGTGCGATCACTGATTCCACTTGTATCACGTACTTGCGTAGGGCAAAGGAGAAGGTGACCATAAATATATTCCTAACTGAATAATGTTATGATATAATTTAAAGCAAAACGCCGGAACTGAAATTATGCGTCCCGCATTTGTCGGGCACTAAAAATATAATAATCAAATAACAATAATAATTGATACACAAGAAACTAAGTATCCTAATAAAGGCGGGCGCCCATAAAATAATAATAATATAAATAATCTTGTATATATAACAATTACAATAAATCAAACAGTACAAATAATAGTAATACAAACAATAATATAACGATACCGACACCGCTCGACCTCTGCCTTGGAATCCGGAACGCTGGAACACGGTCAGTATATGGTCAATATGGAGATGTCCGCGTCATGCACGGTGACGGAGACGTGCGCGATTCGGTGGCGACAGCGCGTTTCAACCAACCCGATACACTACGCCCACGAACGGCAACGCGCGTAATGATATAAATGATATAATATTATTGTATAAGTACCTACGCAATATACGACGCACATTAACGGCGACGCGACTACACGTGTATAATTGGTGTGCCTAAGCACGTCCAGTATAATGACGGACACGTGCGAGGTTCTATGGCGTCGACACACGAAAAGAGCTCGTTAACCACGTGGTTCATGCAACTTGCACACACAGTTCACGGATCGGCTGACTATGCCAGATGGGGAAACGATGCGGAACAAGGCGACTTCGGGATTAGCCGACAATGTCCGAAATATCGAAACGAGGACCACACGAATTGGTCACTCTACAGCACGAAAAACGCACCGAACAAATCCACTGAGGTGACGACGCGCGGAAAAAAAACACGGGCGGCTTCGTAGAAAAGTCGTACGCAACGGACCATAGAATATAGATTAGACAAGGACGACCGCTGGAAACGAACGACAGCCGCGCCGGATACGGCGACGGTCGGCGAGCATGGCACAACGGTGTCGTGATTGCCCTGATCGGCAGCGGGGTGGACGTGAAGTTCGCACCCGACGCGCACTTTCGTGAACTGGTCGTGCCATGAACGGCGCGAATTCGTGGAGGTTTAAACAATTATTTTCAAGATAATACACTGATTGACTTGTCTGTTGTAACGATGAATTATGAAAACTATGTGAAGTATATAAATAGTGCTAATAAAGATAGTTCATTAGTTGTCTTGTATTTCTAGAAATAGTAGCACTTTGCATATATCTTTACTAAATGGCGCAGCC
>JANEHU010003077.1:0-23588 GCA_027563435.1 Nasonovia ribisnigri | reverse complement strand
TTAATTTAACTTAAAAAAGTAAATTTGAGAACCAATTAAACATAAAACAAACTTACATTTAACGTCGATTCTTTTAGCATTCATCGGAATCCGTAACGTGTTCACTTAGCTACGACGTCACTCTGAAAACGCCCCTGATACATATCTGAAAATATTGTGATTTGTGAAAAATAAAACCATTCGAAACGCAGTATAATTTTTGTTCATATTAGTTTTGCTTATGAACATTTTAGAATTTTTAATCGACTGTGACTTCCGCAACGACTTTGACAATTGCCATAGAATATAATGGTAGATATTATATTATACGTCAATATGATGAATCCACAGATCTAATAAAATTCAACTTTTTACATCAAAGAGTTCCGGTTTTAGGAAAAAATTGATGGTGTATAGATATTAGAAGCATATAGGCATATTTATTTTTATTAATCTTTAAGTAAAACTGTGATTAAAAATAAATGTAATTTCTGGTTTTTAGAGTTAATTTACATTTTATAATAAACACATCAAATTGACAGTACATAATATACCAACTATAATACCAACTAGATTCATAAAATTTTAAGTTTAACAATATTTAACCGAATACTGTCTAATTTAAAATTAATAATAATTAGGTATTTAATATGTTAATTTTAATTGTATTGGGTATATTTTATATTTTATAATGATGTGTGATTAGAATGATGTAATTCTAGAATGATGCGTGTTTATAATTTTTATAACCTATTTTTTTTGTGTCTCTGGCTTTGATTTTTAACTTCAGTTACTTTTCTTTTCCGATGGGAAAGTGAATTTAGTTGATGCATTCGGGAAGTCTTAATTTAAAATTCCTCGTAGATTACAAACGTTTGGATAAAAAAAAAAAATCAAGAAATAATGGTATTTTTACGCAAAATTGTTTTTGGGCAAAATCGATTTTGGTTCTTGCGGTGTAACTCTAAAATATGTACCGTAGTCCGTACATACATGAACTTTTCACTGAATATTTATATTAGCATTTTCTATACACCAAAAATTATTTTGACCCGTGTTGTGCTATTTATAGGCATACCAAATTTTTGATAGTTAAGTTTTTTTTTTTATAACTTAGATTTGAAAATGATACAAGATTTCTTATAAGTTTTTCTATTTTTATTAAAAAAAAATGTAAGTACTTAATTTAAAATTAATATTTGTAGGTTCTTAAGTATATATTTTGATATACAAATATGATAATATCCAATATTATGCAAAGAATATTAATTCAACTAAATATAACGTATTAAAAATAACAATATAAAATATCATAGTCTGACTAGCCGTCTCCCGGTGACCGCTCTGAATTGTTTTTCGTATACAATGATATTACCTAACTGTAGGTACTTTAAACATCATTGAGTTTAAATTTAACACCAAATATTACGGTGTCCCCCTTGTAACCTTCTGTACAGCACAGCGTCACCCACTTACCGACTTATTTTGATTTTAAGATATTCAAGAATATTTAAAATTTCCTCATTTTATTTCCGATAGATATTAATAAAAATATGTTTTCTTCAAAAATCTCTATAGAAAATGTAATACAAAATTCCTCATAATGTATTTGTTCATTATTTTTTTCTATACACACCTACACAACGCAATTTTCAAAATACTTCAACTAATTTTTAGCTTTTATTTTGCGAGACATAAGAACGCCTGTGTGTGGCATGTTCAACACAATTTATAATTAATTGTATAAATATATTATTATTATATTCTACGGCCTGCGTGTGCCGTCGTCACCTGTGTTTTTTATAAGCACGTAAAATATGCATCTACGTCACCGGCCGTGTAGCAGATTGTCCGTGCCAATAAATATTAATTTTAAGACTAAAACGTAAATGTAATGTAAGCCCCTAAATAATAGGTAATTAAACTTACGAATATGTCGACTCTTCGGGTTGAATATAGGTGTGCCATATCTTGGTACAGATTCCATATCAAAGAACTGCTATTTCTTCATCCGTCTTCATCTCGCACTGAACTGATAGTATCGAGATATTTTATGAAATTAACTTGAGCAGAATGAAATATATGAATAAATGTTGTATAGGTACAAAATTACTGTTTAACGACTTGTCCGTTCATTGAAATTATTAGAACTGCGAAACGTCTCCGACGAATGAACAGGATTGGCGTTTGCCATAGATGATAGATATTATAATATGACATCGTCATCTGCAGTTTACAATTTTCTTACTTCTTTGGATGAGACCATTCATTTTTATTTCATATTTGAAAATAGAATATTATTCGGAGTATTTAAATCTATAAAACTAATAACAAGGAACTCTGTAGGTATAATATGTTAATTATAGCTATACATTTTTGTTGACAGTCCGTTTTTTTTATAATTCCAACGCCTGAAGCCAATTTTACAAAAATGTGAAGTATTTATAAATCAATATACAAGTAAATAAAAAAATAATATGGTTTGTAAGCAATAGGTACCTACATGTATAAATAATGATATATATAAAACAAATTAAATCCAAACATATGGCTCCCATTACATATTGCATCAATGTGTCTTTTTTGTGTATAATACCTATAGTATATGTTCTATAAAATTTTCATTAATAGATTCAAACTTTCAAACTATTATAATTAATATTTTGCAAACGCTAATTGTGGTCAAAATTAATCAAAAAATAGTTTTGTTCTTTTATTTAACTTTATAATAAATTGTACATTTTTATTTTATGATAAAAATAAATCAATACGGACATTATGTCAAATTTATTGAAACTTAATTAATTATATACTGATTCATGATTAGGTACCTTATTATTATTAACTATAATATTATTGTTTTAATTTTTACAAAACACGATATATGTATCTTATGTATAATGTATAACAGTATATACATAATGAGTAAAAATCTTTTGTTTTATTAAACAATATAAAAAATAGTAATAACTAATAATATAGGTACTTAGGTAGGTTCTTGCAATAAGTATACAATATAGCTGAATTTTTTCAAATAAAAATGATTGCGTGTACACATAGGAGGTAAGCTGAAATCCTCAATATATTATGAATATAGGTACCTAATAACTATTATTCTAATTATTAGCCTCTTAATTGAACTTAGATAAATTTATATGATATGACTTTATCAAAATAATAGTAGAACCAAATTGTATTATAATTATTTAAATTTAAAAAGTAAAACACATTGAAAAAAAAAAGAAAAATTATTTGAAAGTATCCATAAATACTTTTTAAAAGTTTTTGTATTTGTACTTGAATACTTTTTTTTCAATGATTCAAATACGTATTTTAGATACCTACTTTTGAAAATAAGTATCTGTATCTGTACTATGAAAGTATAAGTACTTTTTAAAAGTATTCTTTATAAGACATTGCAATTTTTACAACATCGCCCAAAGCAAACTGCCCGAATATTTGATAAGTTTATCTAATAATGAAAAACAACCTTTTGTGCGTATTAATACAAGTTTGAATTTTCGTGCTTTTAAAGAACAGTTCCACAGTGTTCACGGCTTATTGCAGGTGACTGTTCGCAGGCCAGTAAACATTGCGGAAATTCTGTAGGATGGAAGTCGACATTAAATTTCTAATATTTTTGAAACGTGGCAATGAAAACGATGATTATAAATTTAGTTTTATACCGCTCCAGCAGCATATAGATAAGTTATCCCATACGTGAATATATTATTATTATCCATGTATTACATTTGTTATTTTGCATATACCACAATATGTACCACAGTTTGTACCCACAGTCAATTTGTACGAGTTTTTATATGTTAACAATAATTACAGGTTTAATATGTATACATATTTTACAGCGATTACATTCATATTCTTCGTAAGCATTTGGCATTTTTTTTTTCAACAACACCACGTTTATATCGTCGCCGTTATTCTCCTTCTCTCGTCCGGCGGCTTGAGAACAACGGAATTCAGCATCGCAGCCGTTATCGGAATCGGGTTGTACAGTTTCTCTACTTTCGGTGTGGCCACTGAGGAAGAGCTTGATTTGTTCGAACCCGTCACCAATACGGGTTTTTTCGATGACAATGCACTAGGTTCCGGGGGTGCGGGCGGTGGTGGACTAAACAATGCGCTAGTGGTCGGGGGTGCAGGTGTTGGGGTCGCCGGATGGACCGGTGTCATCTGGGGTAAAAAATACTGAGCCGGCGGTCTCGGCACTGGCGGCATATCATAATAAGATGGAGTTGCAGTGAATGCAGCTGGTTCACCGTAACTTTGGTTATCAGGATGAAACATTCCAGCGGATCCTAAGTATTGCAGTCTTGTCCATTCCATCGAACGGTTTAAATGGTCCATACTGATGACGTGTGAAGTGTTTTTCATTACATCTCCTGCTCACGCGTACGTCATACACACATATAAATATAAAATTGATTTCTCTCATATGTATCAAAAAGACTTAAGTATAAACGATGTAAATTACTTTCTAAGGTTGCGATCCTCGTTTTTATTGCTTCGTATTTGTGCATCGACTTTTCTGTGTTCTCTACAAACAAACGAAAATCGTGTGGCTTAGAATATATTATAATTTCATAACCATATTATGCTTTTGATAAAAAAATACTATAATTACTTTCTAATGAGATCAATTTATTTTCTAGCTCGTGGAATATTGTATTCAACACGCTATAATAGTTTTTAACAATTTCAACGTCGCTCCCGATGGTTATGAGTTCACCATCGATTTTTTCCGTCAACGACTGCTGGTAATTTGACAATTTGTCTAACTTGTCGATGAAATCCTGCACCAACGACAGGGACAATTCACTCTCGGTCTGCGTGTGTGCAGGTCGGGCCATCTTCGATAACATAAAATCTTCAAGTTGACTTAACTCAGTGGTGGATTTATTGTGGGGGGGGGGGGGGTTGCTAGGGAGCTGATACGCAAACCGTTCCGCATATTGAATTTTTTTTATTAACACTTAGAAGTTGTTAGAAACGAACCGTGCCAAGAGGGTAGCAATGGGGCAAGTGCTCTAGGATGGCAAAAGTTGTAAAATTTTGAAGGGTGGCAAATGATTAAATATGTTTGTTTAATAGGGGTGCCAAATATGAAATATTATTTCTCTAGGGCACCAATAACAGTTAGCACGGCACTGCAGGAAGTTGTAGAACTTAAATGTATTAATTATAGTTATATATAGGCTATCAATAATAGGTTAAATTTTTTTTTTACCCCGAAGTTGTTTATGGTAAGTACTTAAGGAGCCTTATTATCGACGCATAGCACCCACCATAAAAAAAATCCTAGTTCCGCCTGTTATGTGTAAGTGTAGTAGTATATAGTAGTATATAGTAGTATGTATGTAGTTATATTATTTTGTAACATGATATGTATACTGGCGTACGTGACTACGGAGCCGGACGCTCGAGCAGGAATCTGCTGATCCAGCAAGTCCCACCCTGGCCGTTGTACAGAAGGGCCCCTTGGTCACGGCCGCCTGAGACAGTCTCGTAGACACAGACATCCAGGCAGAACCTCATTTCATTTTATACAGAAAATCATTATGATAAGTTAATAAACATATATCTTAACCTTTTAAACAGTATCTTGCATTAATTCTTTCAAAACCCGTCCCCATTTCTCTAAACCAGGAATAACAGCGCGCCGGTACACATCATTTGGTGGCAGCGGGAGTCAACAATTCTATTATAAAATAAATTGTTGAAGAACCTACGTGTGCTACCGCCTTTCCACATAGGTAGAGAAACGGACAATCGTCAGAGCATCAAGTATTACGAAACCCCAGAGCATCTCAGAATCAAAGCGAAGAATTTACAGAGCATCAAGATTTTCAAAAACGTCAGCACCAACAACGGCAACGCTGAACGCCGCCGCCGCCGAGAGCCGCCCAACTACGAACGTAACCGACGACCGTCGTGTCAACACGACTCATCAGCCACACCGATCGTGCACGGAGCGTCAAGGACATCAGCAGGACGCCGCCGCCGCCGTCGCCGCCGTAGATGCAATAATCAGGTCACAGCTGTTGTCACCGCGTACTAATCAAAACAAACGGCTATCACTATCAACAATGTTATTATATATTGCCGCCTCGTTCTTGCTAGTAACAACTGTTCCATTGGATGTGCAATCAGAAAGTATTACACAGCTTCCAGAAAGTTTAATCAGCTTGAACACCTTTCCGAATCACACGGGGATGTACTATGAATTCAGGGAACATATAAAACTCACAAACACAGATTGGAACCTCATAACTTTTGTGGATTTATCCAATTTTAATTCGAAATTTCAATTGTTAAGGTCAACTTATAAAGCCACGGCAGAAGTCTGCAATGAACTACAATACAAAGTTAATGTAACCGAATTCTGGTATCCATGCAAACAATTCGATCAATCCGTTAACACATATTTATTTGAAATTGAAGCCAATCTTGATAATATTTGGACAACAATAGGGCAGGATACTAGTGTGGAAGGACGAGTTCGTCGCAGTTTTGGTACTTCACTCACTAAAATGGCAAAAGTGTTATTCAGCTCAAAATCATTTTTAGATGTAACCTCGATTCTTCAGGGAATTAGCGATCTATCCATGGCGAGACAATCGACAAGTGATTTAGTAGAAAATCAAACTAGATTATTCCAAACGACTATGAGTGAGATTTCAAAATCAATCAGCAACATTTCCGACCATCAGCAAAAACTCAAAGAAAATTTTCAACTTCTACAAACTCAGGCAAACAAAAATTCTATGACAATTAATACATTAATGGTGAAAACTACTCTGTTAGAACAATCTATTATTCTAGAATCACTTCTTAATCAATACGCGTATGAAACGCAAAATCTCATTTCTATTATAAATTCAGCAATTCATGGAAAAATCCACTCCACAGTATTACCACCAATAAAGCTTATTAAGGAACTTAGAGCTATCCAATTAACATTACCTGCAGGAACCCAACTCCCAGTAGAACCAAAAATACAGAATATACCAGAGTTTTTGTCAATTTCTTCTATTTCCATACTACAAAAAGATTTTCTTCTCATCTTTGCACTGCATTTCCCTATAATCACTGTAAATAGCTATGATATGTATCACCCTATTCCATTACCTTTTTATATGAAAGATGATAATGCTGTTATCATTGAACCAGAGGTTGATTATATATCCTTTAGCGATGATAGTGAATTCTATTTCACTTTGACTCAACAACAAAGTGATTCTTGTACTAGGCTAACCTCATACACTATTTGCAAAGGCAATGAACCAATTCAACGAAGGGCATCCTCTAAAATATGCGAAGTCGAAATCTTAAAAAACCCGCAATTTCTTCCGATTTCATGCAAAAGTAAATACATAAAATTAGATGTAAGCATTTGGAACCGATTATTTAAAACAGATTCTTGAATTTATTGTACTCGTTCCGAATTTGTAACCCTAAATTGTAAAAACCCTCAGAAATCATTCCAATTTAATATAAAAGGCATTGGCCGACTTAGTATCTCTACATCTTGTACACTACACACCACTATGGCAATAATGTCGCCTATTTTAAACACATTTATTAACCATACGTTAGATTTAGTACCGGAAAATCCGTTGTTTAATATAAGTAATATTAAGGAATTAGATATAGAAGATATTAATCCCCAAACACTCAGTCATTTCGGTTTATATAAAAATCTCCGCCAAGCAATACGCGAATCCACAATGGAACGAAAACCGAATAATAAAATAACAGAAAACTTTTTAATAGTTCCAATGGAATATCATATTGTTATAGAATATCTTTGTATTTTAATAGTAGTAATAGTAATCGCGTTCTTATTTGTCAAATCAAAGAAACAGAAAATCTATGTTTATAAGCCAGAAATAGCAGAAACTGAATGTTAATCTATCTATATATTACTTCTACATAAATATTTAATGTTTATTTTTTTTTACATGTTAAGTCGCAGGGACTGCTCTGGTTTGGCCCTGGGGGTATGTTATGTGTAAGTGTAGTAGTATATAGTAGTATATAGTAGTATGTATGTAGTTATATTATTTTGTAACATGATATGTATACTGGCGTACGTGACTACGGAGCCGGACGCTCGAGCAGGAATCTGCTGATCCAGCAAGTCCCACCCTGGCCGTTGTACAGAAGGGCCCCTTGGTCACGGCCGCCTGAGACAGTCTCGTAGACACAGACATCCAGGCAGAACCTCATTTCATTTTATACAGAAAATCATTATGATAAGTTAATAAACATATATCTTAACCTTTTAAACAGTATCTTGCATTAATTCTTTCAAAACCCGTCCCCATTTCTCTAAACCAGGAATAACAGCGCGCCGGTACACATCACGCCATTGACGCAACTGAAATTGAAATAAAAATAATTCTTTACTTTGGTTAGGTATAAGTTATAATATGGGTGTTCCCGTCCATTACGATGTAAAATATGTTTTGATTAATATTGGTAATAGATATAGGTAGGTATACTTGTAGATCTCGAGACTTTGATTTTTCATCACCACGTCTGATCATTTCTATATAATGTAATATTTAAGATATTTGTATAATAATTAATACTCGATAATATTAAATATTATTACGAAACAAATAACAAGTACCTACCTTCCAATTCCGTCAACCTATTTTTCAATTTCAGATTTATTTCTTTCAGTTTTTGAAACTCTTCTTTGTCAATACTACTGGATTCTGCAGCTGCAGGCTGTAAATTGACTTGAACACCTGCGTTGATAGATTTCTCACTCAGACTTGCCTAAAACATAGGAATAATCACATAAGATTATTTTGTGTTACATCGCAATATCGGGTAAATGCATTATACAATACTATATCAATATATTATTATATGTTGTAATTTGTTTAATTTTTAGTACTAGCATATCGTATTTCGTAGATTGAGTTTTCGTAATATTCCTTAATGCTCCACGATCAACACATTTTACCATATTCTTTGGCATGCTCTTCCGTAAAACATGATACGATTCAATCAGATGTCTCCTGTTTAAAAATACTAACATTCCAATAACACCAACACGTATAACTTCGACGATTAAACTCATAATATTCGCTTTGCAAATGCTTATAAATTCAAAACTGAATATTATAACACTTAGGCAAACCGTTATATGAACGAACAATAATAGAAAATAAAACTAACGAATGACAAGAATTGTTTATTTTACACATTGCGTAAATATACGTTGTCATGTTTTCTTATTCAAACTAACAGACAAAAAAAATTTTTTTTCTTATTTATCTATGTCAGAAGACACAAATTACGAAACCTCCCTGAAGTAATAAACATGATTTTGTTTATAAGTACCTAATCACAACGAAAATCTTCCAAGGTTTGTTCATGTGGTCAGAAAAATAAATGTTATTGTATCCAGCCAAAAAACTTATAGATAGGTACCTCTATTATATTGAAATAACTTTTTTTATGTATAGGTACCTAGTACCTACCTATATAGCTATATATTAAAAAAATAAAAGTTCTACAAGTGAGTACCAATCTACTGTATTGACAATCATGCATTCATGCTACTACTCAGTAGTTCATGTCTACATTAGGTGTCGTGTGGGTCACTTTAAGTCATAATAATGGAGTGTTAAATTTGAATGTAGGTATACGAAAAACGATTGTTATAGCGAATACCTACCGTTTTCAGGTCAGCCTATTATATATTTATCTATTTAGCTATACTACTATACCTTAAAGTATATTTTATTATATTAATATCATAAAATAATATTATTATTGCAATTGATGTAGGTAATTAATTTTACGTTATTCATCGTTTAAAATTTAAAAAGCTGCTTGTGATCTAATTTCATTTTCTTATATTATCGTAGCTGTTATCAATATTTTACATGTTATCAGTTGTAAAATTCATATTATGATAACGATTTTACTCCCAAATTATTGTGATAAACGTACGTTATTATTTTGTTGAAAATATTTTTTATAATAAAATTCTAATTATTATTTTTTGAAGAATTTGATCATTTTAAAAACTATGTCTTAAAAAAATTCAAATAAAAACGTTTTACTATTAACTTTACTGGCATAGTGAGGTTTGCGTTAACATACTCAGTATAAATATAATAGTTTTCATCATAATAATTTAAGTTAATTCGTTGCACATTTAAATCAGTTTTAAAAATTTCAAATATGTTTAACACTGCTGGAAAGATTAGCTTGTGAGTTTATTTATTTCAAATGTTATTTATTTATTTATACCAATTAAAAAAAAAATGTTTTTAGATTGAGTAACTTGGTTCGTAGTTCTCCATTGCGAGTGTGTTATTATGAACTATTCAAAGCTAATATATGCTCATCGAATACATTAAGAAAAAAGAGAAGACCTAAAGATGAAAAAGTATAGTATAATTTCCCATTAATTTGTTTATTTCTATGTAATTCTTTAAAAAAATAGAAGTTATATCCTAAGAATATAATATCAAAGATTCATTTTAATATAACGCTATGTTTGCGTTAGTAAAACCATTGATTGTTGAACCTACTTGCTTGAATTTTATCTATTACCTATAGCATACTTTATGATTTTTTTTTGTTTTAGAAAACTATTATTTCACCCGTGATCAATTTAAAACCAAAACAAAACAAAACTATTGATATTTGGAAAAATATGACTGTATCGGAATTGGCAAGTGCGACTGGAATACCTGTAGGTAAATTATGTGTATTGATGAGAAATTATACATTACTACATTATTAAACAAGGCCTCAAAACTCATAAATTGCATTTGGTTTTGAACATTTCTACCTGCATGTTGTATAAATTTAAAACTAAATATGGTACGGTTAAGGTACTCACACACTGTAGCAGTGGCAGTAAAATCCTAATGTCTTTGTGGTGGCAGTAAATTGTGTCCAACTGCATTTTATAGTCACTGCTGTAGTACCTTTAGACTGTTAAAAAAAATAATTTAAAAAAAGTTTTTATTGGGATTAAACCGAGGATTAAACACTATGATACATCCTATACAAAAAAATTACTTAATAATGTTGTTATTATTATATATTTGACATTGATTGATATTTAATGTACATTTTTATTACAGATAATGTTCTTAAAATAATTGAATTAGGTCAAAATGCACATATGTATTTTGAACCTACAAGTATAATGGACAATGTTTCAATTCTTCGTGAAATTGCTAAAAAGTGTGGATTTAAATCTAACTTAACATCAAACCCTAATACAAACAAAAAAATGTCCGATGATCATTTAAAGGATGCCATTAAAAGGTAAAACATTTTAAATCAAATTAGTCTTTAATTATTAAGTAAAAAGTATGATGTATTATCACAGAATAGATTTAATCTATTCTGTGGTACTATCATTAGCTTATTAATAAAATTATATTTTCTTATATGATACTCATGTAATTCTATTTTACAATATTAATTTTAGACCTCCCGCACCATATGATTCTACAATTGTGAGGCATCCGGTTGTAACAATAATGGGTCATGTGGATCATGGAAAAACCACATTATTAGATACTCTAAGGAGTGCATCTGTGGCTAAATCTGAATTTGGTGCTATTACCCAGCATATTGGTGCTTTTCCAGGTAATAATAATTTAATGTAAAGTTAATAATTAACTATATGATATTTTATATTCTAATTAATCTGATTCCAGTTACTTTGGAGAATGGAAAAAAAGTAACATTTTTAGATACACCTGGACATGCTGCTTTTGCCACCATTAGAAGTCGAGGTGCACAAGTAACAGATATTGTTGTATTAGTAGTAGCAGCTGATGATGGAGTCAAGGAACAAACTATTGAGTCAATACGAATGGCTAAACATGCAAAAGGTATAGATATAAAGTATATACTTTATCAGTAGTATCATATTCATACATGCTCATAAGTTATTATTAAAATAATAAATACAAATTTTTTACACTAACAATCAAACTAGAAGCCAAAATTTGTCTCATATAAAACACGTACTGCTAATTTATTTTAAAATAATAATCTAGTGGCTTCCCATTTACGACTAACTTACCTTATAATACATCAATTTGTTAAACATAAATTTTAATTTGTAGTTAGAATATAATTTATAATGTGTATTCAAATTTGTTTTAGTTCCCATAATTGTAGCAATCAACAAAATAGACAAACCAACAGCAAATATAGTATGTATTAATTAATTAAAAAATTTAAATTCTCTTTATTTGTATATATTTTTTTTTCTTAGGAACGTTGTAAGAAAATGTTGCAAACTCAAGGTGGATTGGATCTTGAAGAATTTGGTGGTAGTATTCAAGTAGTTCAGATATCTGCCTTGCATGGTACTAATTTCAACGATTTAATTGAATCGATTCTAACTCAAGCCGAAGTATTAGATTTACGTGCTGATCCTTACCCTCCAGCAGAAGGAGTAATAATAGAGTCAAAACTTGATAATCAAAAAGGGTAAGCTAACATAAAATAAGGAACAAATAGCTTATATTAGTCACAGTGTATATAATTTAACTTAGTATATTATATATTTTAATTCATAAAATTAAAATTACAACTGTAATTTATATTTTACTTATTTTTTCAGAAAATTAGCGACAGTTCTTGTTCAACGTGGAAAATTATTGAATAATAGTATACTTGTAGCTGGCACTGCCTGGGGGAAAGTACGAACCATGATGGATCATCAAAACAAAGTTCTTCAAGAAGCCAACCCGTCAGATGCAATTCAATTAATAGGTTGGAAAGATTTACCACAAGCTGGACAAGAATTTTTACAAGTTTCATCTGAGGTAATTATTTTTGGAGTACTTCTTATTTTATTTCAATTAAATACTCAATAGTTATTTATACTTCTCAAAATTATTATTATTATTGTACAGAAACGTGCGCGAGAAGTGATTGATTATCGAATATCTAAATCTATAGAACAAAAACAAATTGAAGATAGTATTTATATTTCATCAAAACTTGAAGAGCATAATAAGGTAAATATACAAATGATTAGATTTAATATTTTTCTTTTCTAATTAGATTAAATTCTTCCAATTTGCCCAATATGACATTACTTACAGCTAATTATGTAAGATGAATGCATATAAATATTTAATAATATATATTTTTTTAATTTATACACAAAAGTAAAATAATAACTTTCATGGAAATTAATTTTATATTATTTCATTAAATTTATCTGAAAATTAAAATTCTGAAACAGTATAGTGCAAACAGTTTTGTTTTCATAATGGTACATTAAAACCATAACCCATATAAGTTTGAGAGAATAAAATCTTATAAAACTTTTAATTTTGGATAGTAATTGTCTTTGTGTGAATACCAGAAGTAACAGAATTTTTCAATGATCATTTTTGTATAAAAAATTATAATTTGACAAGCTAAACTTGAGTAAAATATATACTTATATGCCGTATTAGGAGTACCAAAGTCATCTGGCTGAGAAAAAAAAGGGTGGCATTTTTAGAAGACGACGGTTTAGTACATTGTATCAAGAAAAACAATTAGAAAACAGAAAAAATGTAAAAGAAGACGAAATTTTTTTAAATGTTGTGGTCAAAGGTAATTTAAATTATTAACTATAAATAATTTAATCAAATTAATTTTAATGATATTATGTACATGTTCTTGATTTAGGAGATGTCATTGGATCTGTTGAGGCAATCTTAGACGTATTAGAAACTTATGAAAGTAATCAATGCAAATTAGATATTATTCACTATGGTGTAGGTAACGTATGTATTACCGATATTGAGTATGCTGATGCTTTCAAAGGTAAATCCAATTACGGTAGTTCAATTATAAAATATTATAAATATAAAGTTTATTTTTATTGCAACATAAGATTACTCGTTTTAATAATATCAAAAGTAGTAAAAACCAAAAAAATAAAACAAATTATGTTTTTTTGTTTAACAATGCAATAACAGTTAAATGCTACAGCAAATTTACTTATCTTAAAAATAGCAAAATTGTGTAGTTAATACCTCATGTACATTTACTGTGTATTGACTTATAATTGTTAAAAACAGAAATAACATAATAAGGGTATCGAATCTTCTTAATTTAATAAGTATTTAATAGTAATATGGAATTTAATTTATTTTTGTTTTATTTTAGCTATAGTTTATGCCTTTAATGTCGATTCATTAAAAGATGCAGAGGAAAATGCTAAACAAAATGGTATCACTATTAAAAAACATAATATAATCTACAAACTGGTCGATGATATAAAAGAAGAAATGAACAATTGTTTACCACCAATTGAAGTTGAGGATGTACAAGGTATTTAATTGATTCATTAAAATTGTAATCTTTATAAAATATGTGTTTTATACGCTAGGTATCTTATTATCATTGTTTTTAATATTTAAATAGGGGAAGCCAATGTGTTACAAGAATTTTTAATTAATGAAAATAAAAAAAGAATTCCAGTAGCCGGATGTAGGTGCACAAGTGGTACACTGAAAAAAGCAGCACTTTTCAAAGTTATTCGTGATCATGATACAGTTCTTTATAGAGGTATGTAAATCAATTTAAAATAGAGGTCAACCTAATTAATACAAATATAAAACTTTTAACTAAAAGGTAAATTATCGTCTATGAGACATCTAAAAGATGAAGTGGCCACAATCAAGACAAATATGGAATGTGGGATACGGTTAGAAGATACAAATATTAGACTGAATCCAGGTGATAAAATAGTGTGCTATACGTTGCGGGAACAACAACAAAAAATTACTTGGGAAACTGGTTTCTAAATATTTATTTTGTTACATTGACTGAAGTTCATATTAATTTTTATAACTTTCTGTTTCTAGTTATTCAATAAAATATACATTTTTAGTTTAGCAATTATGTACAAAATCTGTTGAATGTAAATATAAATGTATTTATTTTAATAATCTGGTTTTTGTTTTTCAGTATTAGTTTTCTCAAAAAAAAATGTCTGCACATCAAAATGTGTAATATTTCTGGAAATAATATGCAGCCAAATGTTAAAAATATATTAGATATGAGTACCCTATGTTGGGTATTATATTTATTAATTATACTAACTTCTGTAGTATGTTATGTGGATGTATAAAAAAATATTTTAGATAATGCTGTAATGTTTATTACTTTTAACAGACCTTTAAATCCACACTGTGTTTAAATTTTTCAGTGTTAATCTTTCTTAAAAGTTTATTAAAATCGGGTTCATGAAGTTCTCATAATGCTTATTATGCTCTTGGTGGAATGTCCTCACATTTTACACTTGCCATGCAACTATTTATTATATATTAAATATTTTTAAATTATGTCATTTACAGTTATTTTTATTTTTAATATTTAAATTTTAAAGGCTTCGCTTTGTCGTTGCAACCAATCATATTTTAAGCTGATATTATTTTCATGACTAATAGCGATAATTTCTTCTTTAAATATTCGCCATGATTGTTGTCTTTCTTTTTTATCATTTATGTTCCCTTCCATTATTTTTAAAATAGGTAAATTCATTATGCCGCATAGTTTGTGTTCAATAAATATCGCTCTTGTTTCTATAATTTCAATGATCTGTCTTGGTTCCTGATCCATATTTAGACTCACTTCTGTACAGTGCTATGCTCCAAACTAAACTACCAAAGTTTTAACAAATAACATAATTTCAGTATTTGTTTGTTAAAATATTTTATTCTTAAAAAAGACTTGCTCAACCAGCAAAAGATATTTTTCCTTTTTAATCCGTTGTCTTGTTTAATTTAATTACCAGGAGATAAAAATGACTGAACTGTACTTTGTAGACTGACAAGTGATAACTCTTCTCATTATTGTTAAATTTCCACATTTCTTGTATGGCACTTAAGTATATTGTTTTATTTACCTACTGAATGTAATAAAATAAGTTGATTTGATTTTTCAATCTAGATAATCCATCAGTCTTAAAACTAAGTACATTATGATATTTACCGTTCATCATTAGTTTTATCTTAATTTTATAGGTATTGTTTTTTTATCGGACTCGTATGTACTATCATCGTACTACATACTATACATATATCATTAGGTACCTATTAATTACCTACTGTACTTGAGATATTTGGCTTAAGTTTAAATAAATAAATAACTTTCTTATGTTTGTTCACTAGGTATCCATTGTTCTATTATGTGTAATAAATAAACTAGTATACGAATATATTATAATAATACAAAATGAAATATTAAAAAACAATGCTAACGACAATAATTATGTGATGGGCTAGTATTTCATATTAACTAACATATTATTTTGTTAAAAATTAAAAATTATACATATTTCTAATTGTATTCATTTATTTAATAATAGTACATTTAAATTAACATATCTAATTTTTTTTTTAAATTCATTGATCACCCAACTTTTTTTTTTTTACAAGAAATATACAATTAAGCACAATAAGTATATGTGAGATAAGGGTAACAAAACATTATGGGGTTATGTAAATAAGAAGCCACCCATCAGTAGTACTTAGCTTGTTTATTATGTGATTACTTACAACTTATTAGGATTAAGATAGATGATCCTTACACCATTTCCTTTTCAGCCTGTGACGGGGATTTCCAGGAAGTGACGGGATATGTAATCCTTTTATTAGAGGATTTTCGTGGTTTTCTAATTTTTATAAAGTCGTTTATAGAAAATAGCAGCTGCTTCTTCTACTGTTTTTATACCTAGGTCTTTGTGGAGAGTCATGTTAGTGACGAAGGGTGGAGCACTTGTGATTTGACGAAGGGTAATATTTTCGAAGGCCTGAATTTTATTTAAATTTGATTTTTTTGCCGATCCTCATAGTTGGATTCCATACGTCCATATGGGTTTCAGAAGTGATTTGTATATTTGAAGTTTTGTTTTTAAGGATGAGAATTTATTTTTGGAAAGTAATAATTTTAGAGAACGGGAGCGGGCATTAAGTATTAATCTTTTTTTTCTTATATGATTTTGCCATGTTAGCTTTTTATCGAGGTTTAGTCCTAAGTATTTAACAGTGTCAAGAGCAGGGATAGATAAGTTATTTACAGTTATGTTTGGGCAAGAATCACCCAACTTGAGTTAAAAACATAATCTGTGTTTGTAATGTTTGTATGGTAGTTTTATAGTTTATACGATATGTTAATTTTTACCAAGTTATGATTATTTTTAAAATTAAACTATCATAAAACTCAAAGTATACATTAAGGTACAGATAATGGACCTTTTCATATTGGCTGCAACTTGTTTGCGCACATTTTATAATTTTTACCTGAAAAATCGGAACTCATTTGAGCACACGGTTATCCTAAATGTACAACTGGTTTGCGCACACGAAAATAAGGCTATATGGCATAAGCGCCAAAGGTGCAAAAATGCAAGGCTGGGCATTAACGAGTTAAAAAGTTAAAGTTAAGTTAATAAGAAGAATATTTTCTATATTTTTGCTCTTTAAACAAAATACACACAACACCTTTATTCGTAACAGTTTTTGTAAAATCCATTTTAACGAATGCTTACGAAATAGGTCAGTCGAACATCGCATAAGCTTATGGACAAAATATAGATCTGGCGAAATAGACCGAATGAAATACTTACAAATAATGGGAAACTGTTATTACGGAAAATAATAGACACGTTTCCCAATCATATCGACTATAGGTCTATATCACTATATTAAAATTAAAATTAACACATTTTACACAAACATTATATTATATGCATTTTTAACATAATTTATTAATTTAATAATTTACTTATTAAGAGGGTATAAAAAAGTCAGTCCAAAAGGTAACTGTGCGCAAACCATGTGCATGTTTACGGCTCAACTGTTCCCAAACGAGTGGTAGTTTTGTGCCCAAAAAAGTTGTCTTTTTGGTATTTGTGCGCAAACCAGTACCGCCCTTCATATTCATTTTATAATAGGTTAATTAACTCTAATATTCAATCTAATACAAAATTGTTTTTCAGAACAAATGTTTGCTATATTGCTCAGTTGCATATGAACATTCTGATGTAGCATTTTCTTTAAAAAAAATCAACTGATTTTAGAGCATCTGCCACTAACACCAAACTGACCAAACGGTTCTAGATTGTTTGAGGATGTTATAAAAAATCGGACTCAAACATATAATAAAAAAAATTTTAAGTTTATAAAAAAAAATATTTTTTTTAAATTTGAGTTCAAATTTGGACTGTCAATTTTTTTATAACATTTTTAAATAATCTAGAATCATTTGGTGTACCTATTTGTTAAAATGGTGATCAAAATATATTTTTAATATTTTAATCATAAATACTTTTTAAAGAAAAATATGAAAAATAATAATACCCACTTATATACTATCAGATATCAGATAAACCGTTTATCATATTTATTAACAATTTCAGTGTAGATGAGTATAATAGGTACCTCTTACTCAGTACTCAGTTAGCCTAATTGGTTTGTAGGTACCTACTATGATTTCATTCTTCTTATCCAAACTTTAAGTGCTTTTTAACAAAAAACACTATTTGTTCAATATTATCATAACAACATAAAAAAAATAATATTAACCTACCTATATAGTACCTAATCATATTTTATTACAGATAAAAAGCCATTCAAGTTAGAATAGACATCATCCTTCATTCATGCAGTATAGGAACATTATACATTATATCTACGTCCTACCGTAATATTATAATTAACATCACGTAATCTATGTGAACGGGAATCATATTCGGAAGTTATTTATATATTATGATACATTATAATATTATATACCTACCTATAATAGGACAGTGGGCTTTACATTTCTAGGCAATTATTTAAAAAAAACTCGCTAGCCACATTCATAACAATCATAACATATTATTTTAAAATGATTAAAAATGTGTAAAGAAATTTGCGAGCCTCAATAATTGACAAGGCGGCTCGCGGGTCAAAGGCTCTTGTTGTAGGACGTAGCTCGTAGGTAGGATTAGGGTTCAGGACCTCAAAATATTTAAGCTCACTTATACATTTATAAAACAAATAATATGTACATACAACATGTTCTAAAAAAATGTAATGAGTATATAAAATATGGTAGGTAGGTAAATTATATTATTTATGCGAACAAAATATAAAAAATTGTCATTTTAATTAGGTAATTGATAAAAACTTTAACAATTAGTTGCATGATAATCAAAAAACTTGAAATATTCTTTAAATATTATGGCGGACAACTGAAGTTTACTTCCTACATGCGTCGCTGTGTTACCTATCAGCCAGATAATGAATTACGCGTACCTATATTATTATATAGAGTGGTACCTATAGGTTATACCAATTATCGGGGCCAGTGTAGTTTATCAAAACCAATTACATATATTATTCAACATGAAAATACTACTATAATATAAATGTATAGTAGACCAACAAAATTGTAATTATTGTACCTACCTACAATATTATTCCAATGCCGATAAAAAATTAGGTATAATAATAAACGATTCGCATATAGGTATAGGTACGTACAAACTAGTGTACTTGACTTTTCAAAACTGGTATTATATATTCATGTTATATACTTATGTGTAGTATTATTATACAACATTATAGTGTCCAAACGAAGTCATTACAGGCTCGGGAGAATTTACTCATACCCGGTATGTATACTCATACATATACCTAGTACTGGAGTAGATCCAGGAGAGTTTTCCGGTAATTATGATCTAGTGAGCTTACAATCACCCGTTCACCCCTGATAATCGTCTCAGTTGTATGTTACCTTCTGCCTCAGAAGTCAGAATAGAAAGACGCCAATCATGATATTATGCGTACGGATTTATTGACTGTGCATCGTTTCATTATTTTTTTTACACTCTCAAAACCTGAACATTGAAACGGAAAATCATAATTCATATTATTATGTTATACTTTTCCCTATAATTGTAATATATCATATAATATATATACCGTTGTATTGATACGAAAAAATCACCAATGTTCCAAGTTTATAACTTCAAGGTTTTGGAATCCCTATAGATTCAGAAAAAAAAACTTTAATTCGATAGTATTTCCTATGTCCCATTGCCAATCTTCAACGTAGAATGAATAAAAAATAATAAATAAAACCTATTATGTGTTACTTTCTACTATAAACCGTAAAACAAATTTTATGTTTGAAAATTTCATAAAGTTTAAAATACGTGAAATATTTCATTTTAAAAATGTAGGTAGGTATTTTATTTTTTTAAAACCTATTATGTTGTATTTTTATGTATATTTGATATTACATAAGTAATAAATGTATATTAAATGATATTCAATCACAATAATATTTTCCTGGGAGAAAAAAAACCAAGTTCCGTTAGAGTACCTAGTCAAAAACAAGACCCAAATATATAGGAAGTAGATGTACGACCGCGGTACTCATTGCATTATTATCAATATTTATAGCTACAACTCATGTCTCATGGACTATATTATAATTATTAATTGATTAATAATTATCACCAATATTTGCATAAAAAAATTCAATGTTTCACCTTTTTGTGACTTTAAACAACAAATAGGTACCTACCTTCCGTGTGGTTAACATTTATAATAGGTATGACAACAATTACTATCATTCAAAAAAACTCCAAAGTGACATTTGAAACAAACAATTTATATAATATTTCTACAATTAATACCTAATTAAATTGTTTTTCAAACCAAGGCTTTACTTAGTTTTAACGTCTCAAAAATTGTATCTGCAGATCATTGGCAATTTGTTTTTCTTGAACGGGTTTTCTCGGGGAAGAATCTAACGTCCGACGATTCGTTCAAAGATTTTTTTATTTTATTTTTTATGCTGTATACCTACCTAGCACACACACATAGTATAATACAATATGTATATATATAAAAAATATTTTTGAAATTAATAGTTTGGGTAATAATTACCCCTTTAAGGCTTTAACAACTCAATAATGTTTAGCTTTCAATGATTAACCATTGGCTTAAAAATTAAAATAATAATTGTGAGGTTCGCGCTGAAGTATAGACAATCAAAACGAGTGCATAATCACTATTTCCTGTCCATTAGTTTTCATTTTACTGCCAAGTGCATTGAAATAAGTACTAACCTATTAATTAGTACTTTCCTTATATACTGTAAATAATGATTTTTTTAAAATTGTTTTCATATGTTATTATAACATAAATAAACAAAATACTTCAACATTAAAATATTAATTGAATGAAGCATATAATAATAATCAAATGTATATGGTCAATGACATAAGTAGTATCAACGCGTTATCGAATTCATCATTAACTATTACGAATACAATTTTACTATAAAATACAAAGACAGGAACTCACTCGCAGCAGCTACATAATATGCAATAATCAGTGATCCTGCAGTATTACACCAACACTGCCATCATGAATACATGTCAATTCAAACAGAGAAATATGACAAATTTCTCGGGTAATTATGATATATTTTATAAAAATCACTACCTATTTTAAAGTTCATAATTTTATTATTTGGGTTTGAATTGGACCTAAAGAATATTCAATGCAGGGTAGTTTATTGAAACATTTAGGTATTTAATTTCATTCGATTTAAACATTTTATTGGAATTTTTTATATAACCTTAACAGTTAACGTTTTATATTGCCTATGAGAAGTTTGACTATTTGAACTATTTATTCCTATTATGAGTATTACTTACTTACTATAGCCTATAGGTAGTACCTAATATATTTTTTAAAAATGTGTACGTAAATTTCTATAATATCTATCCAATATTTTTGATTTGTTAAGTAAAGTTATATGCTCTTTACCAATGGCACGGAACGTAAAACGAAAATTGTACAACCTTTAATTATTATTCTTATTATCTATATTAACATTTCAATAATTAAATTTCAAAGTTTATTTTATTGAATTTCGTTAACCAATTGCTTAGGTACCTACTTAATGAATTGAAAACTTAGAAATTAAAGTTTTGAATAATTTTTATTTTTAAATAAATTAGGATTCCTCAAAAGTTGGGTATGCAAATGGTTAAAATTGTTAATTTTTTCCATTTTCAGTGTTCTGTTTGATTACATTGACATTTTCGTCGGTGTGTTTGGCGTCGAAGCATATTGTTTTGTTCTCGGATAATGAAAACAATTTGCTAGTGGAACATGGAAGTATGTAATAAATATTACAGATAATATTTAATTATAATAAGTTATTCTAATATGTGCTTAATTTAAAACGGTCATTAATAATATTTATTCATTTTAGAAATAACCACTGAAAATAGCCTCAAGTTTAATTTCCATGAAGATTGTATTGATAAAGATCTGAGTGTTTGTGCACCAAAAACAAAAGGCAATGAAAATTATTTGAGGTACTTTTCACAATCAGAGAAGCAAGAATGCCAGAACTACAAGCAAGTAGCTCAATCGATGAATGATGTATTGCAATTTTGTGTCGATATGGGGAACAGTTCCTGGTATGGTGGGGCCGAAACGATTTATCAACATTGGCCACTGAATAAACTTGACTGGACGGATAAGGCATATGTGTCTAGAGAAGCAGACTGCCAAGCAGTGAGTATCAAATAATAATAATTATTTAATTGTATTCTGTACAAAATATATATTTAAAGGTCTAGTAAGGATTAAGCTGTCTATATTTGCATTTAAAATTTAAAACTAAACGAATCGTTACAGAGTATTAATTTTGCCAATCATACACCATCATGCCATCATCACCTAATAATACATTTATATATACCTATATACTTATACGAAATTAACTATAATTCATATAATAATTACCTATATAATGCATTTCCAATTTTTCATTTAGGTAGTATTTATTTAAAGCAGCTGGGTATTTATTGGACTTACACTTAATATTATAACAAATAATATAATATTATATTTTTATTTTATTTTAGGTCGTCGAATCTTACTTCTTCAATTCTAACGGATATTCTATCCATATTGACGAGTCAGTGGCTCTATTTCTAGATATAAATGGACCACGACCTGGTCAAATGTGTTTCAGTGCTAAAGTTGTTGCTCCATATCGAAAAGTTAGAAATAACATGCAATACCAAGTATGCAAATACAAAAACGCTCGAGTAGCACATGAAAGAGCAATCAAAGATTTCCTTGGTATGCCTTCATCAATACCTGATCCATACGTAATAAAGTATCCCATTTGGTCCACGTGGGCTAGATATAAAGCTGACGTAGACACGAATACTATTCGAAAGTTTGCTGGAGAAATAGCCGATCATGGGTTTCCCAAAGGTACACTTGAAATCGATGATAAATGGGAGACTTGCTACGGTAGTGCAGAATTTAATACAACAAGATTCGAGAGCATAAAAGGACTCATTAATGACTTAAGTAAGCATCAAATCATTTATAATTAAAAATTAGGACAATTTACTTTAATTTATAATATTTATACTTGTACAGATACACTCGCTGTTGTATCTATGGTTATTTGTTATTACTATTTATGCCATACAATTATACTAGATTAGAAACTAATATATTAAAAAAATATAAAATCAAAAATAATAG